>OX579639.1:7857492-7985467 GCA_951230915.1 Antitrichia curtipendula | reverse complement strand
TGTTTAAAAAAATTGCAAAAGCACTCATTAGAAGTCAAACTACTATGGAAGACCTCTTTTTTTCACAACAAAATTTTGAGGATGAATAGTTGCACTTTTGTCCTATTAAAAGGATTCTCTATTGACGTTTAAGGTTTAAAATATCAACAATACATTTTGAATGTTTTTTATTGGAGTTTTGTTCAACACTTCAAGAATTGCCTTCAACCCCTTTCCTTCCACATTGGAACGTGCACCCAAAAGATCATTTTGGGGTAGAAAATAAAAGGCAACCGAAAGATCATTTTGGGACAGAGGGAGTAGATATCACAATGAAATAATCAATTTTAAAATACCAACTCAAATATTGGCTTTATATTAGACACTTTGTAGTACTTTATATATTTAAATAATTTTGACTATTAAAATGAGAAGACAATCCAGTGCCAAGTACAAATGAAATATTTAAGAGTTATAAGCAATTTCCTTTTGTATATTAGAATATAATTTTCCAAAGTTGAAAAACAAATATATATTGGTCTTTAGGTCATTGAGGAATTAGGAAGATCCCTTCAAATTCTTAAAAAAGAATCCAAAATTCATTTAACCCCTAAAGTTCCGTGACTATGTTTTCATTGAAAACGCTCAAGAACTGCTGTTTTTAGTACAAGTACCAAATTTTTGAAAAAAACTTTTTTTTGACTCGTGTAACCGTAGGATCTTGTAGTATGCTGACTTGAGAATATGTGGTAAAAATTTCAGAAATTTTCACCACGTGGATTGCATGATATAAGCATTCAAAATCACTGAAATCGTTTTTTAACCCCTGCAAAAAACCGGGCAGCTGCACTTCAAAAGCTCACTTTTCTATGAAAAAATGTCCAAAATGGTGGTGCTTCTTTGGATTCTTTTTCCTAAACAAGTTGGCTACATGCTTGAAAAATTTCACATCATTTGGAATTGTACAACATATAGGAAAAAAATAGTAAGTAGAATGAAGTAGAGAATGATTCAAAATACTAAATTGTTAAGAATTTAGATATGAAATTGAAAAATGCCAATCCCAATGGTTGAAATGTTGTATTAAACAATCTACATCCTATGGTTTTTATTTTTTTCAAAAAATATTGAAAATTGAGTAAGACAAAAGACTTCAAAGTTTATTTTAGAGTAGAAATTCCAAAACTGCCCGCAAACTAAAACTCCTCATAACTTTTGACTCATTGGTCAAAATGGAATGATGAAAAGCTTTCCACGTATAGATAGCTCTAGAAAACCAGTTTCAAATTTTTGTTTCTGAAAAAAGTGATTTTTTCTGATCTGCCCTAACTGCCCGGCTGAGAAAAAAGTAACATATTAGGCCATAACTTTTGACTCGTATTTCCAAATGTCATAAAATTTAGTTCAAATGAAAGGTACTCCTCGTCCACAACTTCTATGAAAATTTCAGCCTCAAACTTGTAAATCTTTGGCCACATGTACCTGCCCAATTTTTTTATGTTGCCAAATTCTGCAGGCTGGTCCTTTAGGGGTTAAACACAATCTTAATTTCATTTCATGAAGATGAATGATATGATCATGCATAAATTTTAGCCATTCAAATATTTTTGAAAGAAAAGGTTGGAATAATTTTTGAATTTTCTGAGAATACTTGCTTGGTTTGTTCTAAAATATAATATCAATGGGCTTAGCCAAAGTTTATCCAACTATGATGTATCTATGTACTATCCAAATATTACCTAAGTATTATATATATGAATATTGAAGAAAATAACCATAGGATCCTCCACTAGAGTAGTATAGGAATGTGTGGAAGAAATTTCAGAAATTTAGACTATGTGGATTGCAAGATATTCTCATTTTAAGTGAAGAAAACTGATTTTTTTGTACCCTACTTTACTAGCATTAGATGTATTTGGGGGGGGGTCTGGAGGGCTGTTTCAGGCCCATTCCCCTGCTGTTTCCAATCCATTGAAAGAATGGCTTGCTGTCAAAAATTCTTTTTTTCTAAAAAAAAAAGAGCATTTTTTTGTTCTTAAAATGATAAAAGAAGTTGGAAATTTTTTATTTTTGGGTGACGTGGCCGAAGTTCGGCCACGTCATACTGCAGTAGTAGTGCTATAGTGATGCAGCTCCCTTGTTCCCGTAGCCATGATAACTCAAAGCCCTCCTGACCCCCAAATCCCTTCTAATGATTTAAAGGCTTTGAATCTTCTTAGCTTAAATTTTTTGCACTATCAGTGTTAGATTTAAAAAAAAATTATGTTGAAAAATTGAGTTGACAGTCTAGGAAAAAATTCAAAAATACACACATTTTATTTTTCATTCTAAAAGAAATTATTAAGTAGAGCAAGATACGAGATTGAAGAAAAAACTAAATTGTTAATAGGTCTAAGGTGGAATTGAAACACAATAATCTCAATGGTGAGATTGTTCTAATAAACAAACTAGATATCTTATTGAACTATTTTTTGAAAAATGGTGAAAATTGCTTAGAAAATTTAATCCTTTAAAAGAAATTTCAAAAAAATGTTTAGACTATCCATAATTTTTTTATTACTAGACCAAAAAAGGTCCAAATAGACTAAATAAAATCTTTCCATGCAGATAAATTTTTTTATCTATGAGTAATAAAATTTTGAAATTTTATTTAGAATTTTTGTGATATTTTTGTGCTACCAATAAATCCCATTTTGGGCTTAGGGTGGCATTGCTTTTGCTCTTGGCAAGGACCAATTCAATCTTCATAGTAATTATATTCCCCTGAAGTTAATTTGTTTAGTATCGTCAAAAAATGTTTCAAAAAATCAAGACAAAAATTGAGACCATAGGAACCGACCCAATATTCATTTAGTTCCCAAGGGGACGATGGAACTTTAGGGATTATTTCTAAATTTGTATAATTTAATTATTTTATTAAAGATATTTAATGTGATATTTTTACTTTAATACAAATGGATGATATATTATATTAAATATCTTTAATAAAATATAACTTAATTATTTTATTCAAGATATTCAATATGATATTATTATCCATTTATTATCCATTTATCATAGAATTTTACAATAATATATTAATATTAGTTTTTGTACTATTTTACTATTTTACATGTGATTATGGAAGGTGTATCCATGCCACAAAATTATTCAATTAACTTCAAGAAGTAACTTCAAAATATTATATTATTTTCAATTTATGAAAATTCAACCAGAAGGCCATTTTTCAGAAAGGAATTACCTGGCTTTCAGTAGGTGACATCACTAAACAGAAATGAAAGAGAGGTAAATAATGAGATTGAGAAAGAAAGAGGATTAAGGTGTGTACCCTCAAAATTGGCACTTTTTGCTATTGTGGCCAGTTACTATTATTATATTTAATTACTATTATTAGATTGGTCACATTTTCTTGCTGGCAAGTGAAAGGAAGTTCCAATGCACTAAAGAACACAACATTTGGATATCGTATGCAAAAGTTATGAAGGGTCAAAGTTTTTTAGTAGATGTTCTAAAATTGTTTCTTCAACATACGTACATATTGATTTCGGAGATTTACATAGAGTAATGATGACATTTGTAGTTAGGGTGTGATTTTGGGTTTACCCACCTTAAGTTAATGGCAATCTCTTCTTGCATGGATAGAATTGATACTTCTACCTCATTTTGTTGTTGAATATTATTATGTCACCACCTATTTGGGGTGAATTTTAGTTGAGTAAGGTATAAGGCCTATTGTCAAAAAAAAGTTGTTTTGCTCTTACAAGATTGTTGAAGTTTTTTAGTATAGTTTTTTACATAATTATAAACAAACGTGAGAAAAGACTATAGTAATTAGAATTATATATTTTTTTGACAAAGTATGAATTTATTTTGAGAAATTGAAGTGTGATCCTACCTAAATAGCCCCAAAGAGTCATGAATCCTTCCTCAAAACCAACATAAAGTACATCCAAAATGGTCATGTTCCTCACTTGTGATAGACCTAAATTTTTTCTAAAACAACTCTACATTGAAGTTCTAAAATATGATAGATAGACTCAAACTTGTCCCCAAGCTTAATTTTGTCCTATTGCAATCTAAAATAGTTAAAATAATACAAATATTTGCATTACAACAATTCAATGTGGAATTGGTGTTGAAAGGTTTAGAATGGGATTGAAAATTCACAATTAATGAAGTCAATGAAACTACCATGGAGCTTGGCTACATATAGGAAAGGATTCCTTTATTATTCCACAATCTTGAGGGATGCTTTTGGACTACTATTGTAACAATGTAGGAAATGATGAGAGCCATGTTAGTTTCTAAATGGACAATAATATCCTCTCCTAGATACAACAATGAAAAGATAAAGGTTTTGGCTTTTGACCATATTAAGTCTTTTTCTTTTCTTTTTAAAAAATCAGTTGACCAAAAAATGCATGAAAAATTATATGATTTTTCATTCTAGTACAAAAAATAATAATTTATGAATCCAATAACTCTAAATATGTGCAACAATCAAAGAGAAAACAATTGGGCAATGGTGATAATGGTCACATACATTAACCCCTAAAGGACCAAAGTGTGTTTTTTGGCAACATAGCGATTTTGGGCAGCTCACTACGAATGGAATTTATATTTTTTTTCTTTGAAATTTTCATACAACATGTGCCCGAGGAGTAGCTTTAAGGTCCAACAATTTTCATAAATTTTGACTACATGGTTAAAAAGTTATTGCATGATATGTCATTTTCAGTCCTTGGCGGGCAGCACGGGCAGCAAAAAAAACTTCTTTAAAAATCACTTTTTAAGAAAATAAAAATTTGAAATTGGTTCTTTAGATTTACATGTACACGGGAAGCTTTGAATCATTCCATTTAGATCTATGAGTCAAAAGTTATGAGGATTCTTAGTTTAAGGGTAGTTATGGAATCTCAACTCTAAAATAAACTTTGAAGTCCTTTATTTAACTCAATTTTCAATATTTTTGAAAAAAAATAAAAAC
The DNA here is from genome assembly GCA_951230915.1 of Antitrichia curtipendula. Classification (NCBI taxonomy): domain Eukaryota; kingdom Viridiplantae; phylum Streptophyta; class Bryopsida; order Hypnales; family Leucodontaceae; genus Antitrichia; species Antitrichia curtipendula. The sequence goes on along the minus strand of OX579639.1, from coordinate 7,980,501 downwards.
ATTGGGCGTAGATTGTTTATTACAAAATTACAACAATTGGAATTGGCATTTTTCAATTCCATAAATAAATTCTTCATAATTTAGTGTTTTGAATCATTCTCTACCTCTTCCTACTTACTATTTTTTTCCTATATGTTGTACAATTCCAAATGATCTGAAATTTTTCAAGCATGCAGCCAACTTGCCTTCAAAAATAAATCCAAAGAGTAACCACCATCTTGGACATTTTTGCATACAAATGTGACCTTGTGAAGGGCAGCTGCCCGTTTTTTTGGAGGGACAAAAAAAGGATTTTTGTCAATTCAAACGCTATTATATTGCAATCCACATGGTGAAAAATTCTGAATTTTTTTCCACATCTTCTTAAACAAGTTTACTACAGGATCCTATGGTTACATGTGTCCAAAAAAGCTTTTTTCCTAAAATTTGGCACTAGTATTAGAAATGGTAGTTTTGGAGCGTTTTTGGTGAAAACATAGTCAAAAACATTTAGGGGTTAAAGGTAATTGCACCTAATTGCAACATGTCTGCAAAATTGTCCCATCTAGATTTTTGGATAAAATGTGAGCCTTTGGTCATGAATGTTAGCATTGGTTTTAGATACATCTATTTTTAGCACTTTAAATATTTATGCTTCATTCAAAATGTTCCAAAAATGCATGCAAAAAGAATTAAGAATCCCCTTTTGACTCTCATAAAAATCCAGCAAAAATTTAGACAATTATAATAATAATGGTAACCATGCTCATTAGGTGTAGGTACCTTAAGATATGTGCACTTACAATCATCATTGCCCAAAATGAGACACCTACGTTTGGACCAAAAAAAAAAATATAAAAAACTAGATATTGATGATATAAGATGTATACCAATAAAACATGAGAGTCTAGTAGAGCCTAGTATCAATTTTTGGTACACCTATAGTACAAACAATCTAATGAAATTTCATAACTTAGTAATTCATGTGTTTCCCTTGTTAAGTTATTAGGGTCTAATTATTTTGTTTTCATTTTTCTCTTGCAATTGAAGCTATTCAATTTGAGCCAAAATAAGAATACAAAAATTTATTCAAATAATGTCCAAACAATACATTCATTGCCAAAGTGTGTTGGAATCCTAGCCTCTTTCACTTGGTGATCAATAAAATCTAATAAATAAATAAATATTTTATAATAAAAAAATAAGATGGGGTGTCCTAAGTTGCCCTTGCTTTGAAAAATCTTTTAACACATGCTTATATATTAGAAGTTTCAATGTACCTACAATGAACATTTCAAAGTTGGGACAATTTGGGGTTCTTCCAATTCCAACTTCAAAAATCCATAATTAATTCAATAAGAATCTGAAAAGTCCATTCATAAAGACAAGTTGGTTGGTTGTTTTATATAGTGAGATCTATTGTACCGTGCATCTTCGAATCACGTTCTTGGTACCATCAGAAAGCTTTTTGTGAGGAGAGATGCACGAGCTTTGTTATGTGATGTTCTGACCTATGATGTAAAAGTTATTGAATTTCAAAGTTTTTATAATTAAAAGATTAAAAATTATTTTGCTTTGGCAATTATTGTGGCAATGGCACAAGGCACACTACCATATGCTTAGGTCAGTTCAGGCACCTTGGTGCCGAATTAGTTTAATTTTGGAATTTGTACAGTTTGGTAGCTTGATTTGCTTTTCTTGTCTTTTGGCACTTTGTTCTTCATATTTTTTTTAACACTTCTAATTTTGGATTGATTTTTTCTATTTATGTGCAAATGTGTTCTTTTTTCTAAATTTTTTCAAGAATAATTTTTGGATATTCAAAATTAGCAACAATGAAATTTTTTCAGATTTTCAAAAAAATAGTTGTACAATTTTTAAAATTATAGATTTAATCCAAATTTTTCCTCCTTATTTCTGAAACTGACCTACGCGTACGGTAGTATAAATTAAAGTGGGTTAGATGTGTCTAAAGTAGGTGGCTTAAAAAGTGACCCCTTCTTCAAACAACCTTGTAGGGAGCTCTGAAATGAAGAGTAAATGGTTCTAAAATGAACTGCCAACCTCACTTAGTGCATGGTGTTGCATAATTAAGGATTGTCAATGGATGGAATAAGAGCTAGGGAGGATCCATTTCAAAGCCAAGGTGTATTTACTTAATTTTCTAAATGGGAATTGATTGCCTTCTTACAAATGTTAAAAGAATGTAGGGTCTGTTTAAGTTTAGTAAGGTTGCATTTAGAAACCTTGTGTATTACTTTTTGAATGCGTTAGGTTTTTTTTATTGGTCAAGCCATATCTTTTTAAATGCGTTAGGTTTTTTTATTGGTCAAGCCATATCTTTTTTTTCAGACTGCACATGTGTGAGTTTTGCAAGGCCTAGGATCACAAATAGGTGCTTGTAACAGAATTCTTTGAAAATTCATAAGTAATTCATACATGCTCCGAAAAATATGAAACCACTTGTGTTAGATTCCGCATCAATTTTTCTTCAAGTGAAAAATAAAAATAAGGGAAAATATTTTCGGGCATATGAAAACCCATCGAAAAGGCCCAACTGTCCTTAAAAGGGTCGCTTTTGGGAGCCACCTACCTTTTACTTCTGATCGGTTTCTAAAATATTTTTTTACTGGAAAATGGTTTGAGGTGTGCAACCCTTCTGACCATCTGGATTAGTGGATTAACTTACTGATTACCGATAAACTTACAGCTTATGTTAAATTGCAATTAGTGAATTACTACAGGTGAACGTACCTTACTAGAGACAGCGCAAGACTCAATTACCTGGAGCATCAAACAAGACCGGTTGTTGTGAAGCGGCTTGAGTCAAGAAGGCAGAAGCAGGACTGTTGCTGGTTGCTGAGCCAGCAGTAGAACAGTGTGTGCGGAGTTTTTCTCACTGTTGCAGATTCTAGGGTTTCGGAACAAGATGCTGTGATGACCGCGTCGGTAGCTTTCTTTGCAAATTCGGGCTTGTGTTCGATTGGAATCAGGGCTGGGTCTGAATTGGGAGAAGCCTTGCAGGTCACGCCATCGTCAGGGTTAAGTACGTAGTATTTGGCTGACTGTCAATTGGGTTTCCTTCTCTCAAACCAACTCAGTTTCGCGGTGACGAGTTCTGTTCTTTTCTTGCCGGGGTTTGAATTTGGGGTTGCGAAAGGCGCTCCTGATCAGGTTGTCTGTTTTGTTTTAGACTGAGAGAAAGAGAAATTGACATTGTGGTGGACTGAATTAGAAGTTGGGCGTTTTGTGGTTGTTTTTGCAGAGTGACAGATTGTTGGAAGCGATGAGAAGCACGGCGTAGGAAAATTGTTATAGGTAATTCAGGGGAGGAATGGAAATATGCTGTTTGATAGATAATGCCCCAGGTTGGAATTTGCAGGCTTTTGTTAGAATTTTCCATGTACTGCTGCGGTTGAAATCGGCTTTCGATCAAATTAGGGTTTGAATAGGGTTTAAGAGCTAATAAGTGATTTGTTCTAAATTTTCACGTTTTCTTTTATGAGCTCAGCAGGAGGGGCTTAATAAAAATTTGATCAAGATGGGTTCTGTAGGGGATGAGTCCCATGATGCTGTTGCGAAGGACTTGGCTGAGGAGTGTCATGAACTCAAGGCTGAGGTTCACGAGGTTCACGAGGTTGATGAAGGTCTAGTCACACAGAAAGTAATTGGCGTTGAAGAGGTGAGACATTGGAAAAAGCAAGTGATTTGTTTTGTTCTGATCATTTCAACCATAATGGTAGCCCTTTGTGTGTGATGAACGGGTGGATGAAAGTTATATTTTAGGTAATCAGCATCTGTGTAACCTTGTGCAGATTTTTTGTTTTCTTGTCCCCCAAGTTTGCAAGGAATCCTTTTACCTTTTCATAATCGCACTGACTTGCCCGTGGCCTGGCATTGGGTTCACAAGAGTGAGGTTCACGAGGCTGAGGTTCTCGAAGCTGTAATTCTCGAAGCTGACGTTCACAAGGCTGAAGGCCTAGCCTCGCAGACCCTATCGGAGGTTCCAGAGGTTAGACATTGTAGAAATCAAGTGACTGCTTTGACTTGTTTGGTTCAAGAATATTTATGTTAGATTAATAACTTGTTAATCATTCAAGAATAATTTATGTTACATTTCAAACTGGTAGCGCTTGGTTTATCATGGACTAGCATTTACAAATTGAGTTTTGCGGCAGAGAGGTTACGAGTGCACAATTTTCTTGGTCCCCCAGTTTGTGAAATGCTTTTTGCCTCTTACGATTCTGCTAGTCTGGCTGACTTGGCTGTGGGCCCTGCCATTAGCCTCAGAAGGCTGCGGTTCAAGAGGTTGCGATTCAAGAGACTGAAGTTCAAGAGGCTGATGGTCACGAGGCTGACGTGCATGAGGCTAAGGCTCATGAGACTGACGTTCACGAGGCTGTAGACCCAGCCACACCGAACCCAAGTGGCGTGGAAGAGGTGAGATATTGTAAAAACAAGTGATGGCTTTGACTTGCTGTTCAAGAATAGCTCTGTCTTCATTTTACAACCAATCTCGTATTCCAATTAAAACTGATGTTTACAAACTCGTTTCATAACATTATTAACCTTCAGCGGGGGGGCCCCTTTTGCTCCCCCCATATCAGGACCCCCCCATTCGTCGATATGGTCTTGTCAGAGCTACAGGGATCTCCAAACCAATTGGATGTACTCAATTATAACTAAAATTTCCCCCCAGGCATCCAGGGGGGATTATACCTCATGTCAGAGGGAGTGCAGTCGCGCGGTTAACAATGTTAAGTTAGGAGTTATGTGAGGCAATCAACATATGTAAGCTTGTGCACAATTTCTTTTTTTAATAATTCTTTATGCCTCTTCACTTTACTGTGTGGTCCTGACATTAGGCACACGAGGAACACGTGGTGGAAGAGATATCCCAAAAGTTCTCTGCGGTGATAATAGCGGGCATCGATGACCGTGACAAAGTAGACCCTGTCCCAATGGGTGAACCGGAAACTCACGCATCCGTCAAGGAGGTGGTACCCGCGGGGAAACGCAAGCTGCCAGAGGTCAAACGTTTTTCTGCGCGCAGGAGTGTAGTTGTAGAGGATGCAAACACTATAGGAAGTGACGAGTCCATGGCGCCTTCAACAGTGCGCAGACTGCGTAGTGCCCGAAAGCTTTCTGCTCGTATGAATACAGGTATTGATGACCGTGACACAGTGGACTATACAGTGGAGAATGATTCGAAACCTGTAGTTAAGAATGAGGCACTCGCCGTTGTGAAGGAGTCGGTGTCTGCACCGAAACAACAGCTGAGTGTAGCAGAAAGAGAGCGCCTTCGGTTGTCTTGCATCCAGAGAAAGAAGGATTTTGTCTGCTTGGAGAGAATCCGTGGCAAATTGGTGAATATCACTGAAGGTTTGGAGCTTCATACGGGAGTGTTTAGCCGAGTGGAGCAGAATAAGCTTATTGATTTGATTAAAGAGCTTCAAGCGAGAGGCCGTCGACAGGAACTCAAGGGTGAGTACCAGCCTCTTTTTGTTTTCCGTTTTGGAGAGAGTGTTAAGATGGCGATCACATATAATTTGGTGGAGCACTGTATTTCTACCTTAATTCATCTTTTGGACAAAAAAAACACTTGTCAATTATATTCATGCACTTTATAATCCAAAATTGACGACTTAATCCATATTCTAAATAGAATTGGATTTTTTTTTTGCCAATTCAAGTGTTTTTGGTGTTGGTTTTTGCAGAAAAGACTTATAGCGAGCCAAGGAAATGGATGAGAGGCAAAGGACGAGTGACGATGCAGTTTGGATGCTGTTACAACTACGCCGTTGTTAGTCTCCTCATCCATGGTCAAATCAATTTCCAATATTTGTATAAATTTTCAAGGACACTTCCACTTAAATATCAGCGTGATGTAGTCTGTGTTTTTGTGTCGGTGTGGTCTATGTATGTAATTTCGACTGTAGTCCCAAGCATTCGGTGAGACGGCACAGCAAACTCAATGTAGTCTGTATTGTAGTCATTCAAAAGCATTGATCGTGACTGTTTTGATTTTCAGGACAAATTTGGAAATCCACCAGGAATTTTACGTGAAGATGTTGTTGATCCTATTCCGCCCCTTTTGCGTACCACCATTAAGCGTCTAGTGAGGTGGCATGTGCTGCCACCATCATGTGTACCTGATAGTTGTATCATAAACATTTACGAGGAAGGCGATTGTATACCTCCACATATTGATCACCATGATTTTCTTCGACCTTTCTGCACTCTTTCTCTTGTGAGCGAATGCAGCATCGTGTTTGGAGCCAATCTGGAGATTTTAGGTCCAGGGGACTTCGGTGGAACTATTTCTCTTCCTCTGCCAATGGGGTGAGTTTCTTCCTCAAGTATATATTGATGAGACTGCTGCAACACTTGCGAAGAGCATTGTTTGTGCATATTCTCTCCACTCTAACTGCTGCATGCTGTTTCAGTGAACTTCTAAACTCTATGTGCTAAGGTAGGAGGTTGTAAAAGCGCACAGGCTCTAAAATCGCCCACCTCCTCAAATGTACACTATTTGGACATGTTGCTTTTTCGTAGCCTTCAGCAGTGTACAAACAGTGTACATTTTAGGAGGCGGGCGATTTTAGAGCCCTATGCCGTTTCAACTTCAAAATTTCATAAATAACTAATTCCACAAAGCTCCTGAAAATATGAAACGACTTGGGTTACATGCCAATTCCCCTTGTCTTTCAAGGAAAGATATTTACTGAAAAATATTTCAAGAAGCTTCATCTCCCCAAAATTCAGTTTCAGCTCTTAAGTGGGCGATTTATGGACCTCTTACCTTAAGTCCAACTGTTGTGGATGGGATGGTGGATTTCAGATCAGTGCTTGTGTTAAATGGTAATGGAGCTGATGTGGCGAAGCATGCTGTCCCAGCTGTGCCAACAGACAGGTACGTCACCAAAGAACCCACCCTGCATTTGATTGACAAAGCTCTTGGTGTTAAGTTGATACGCATTAGATTCATGTAGTCCTCATGCTCAGGTAATGTTAGTGTAATGCAAATGGTATTAACATACTGTTAACTTTATAGATGCCAACTTAATGCCGATTGACATTAGCTTAACATGAAGTCAACACTAACTTGACCTTAATTTAGCATTATTTTAATATTGATATAATGTTCGATTGGATAATCATTAAATTTTCATAAGTAACTTCGTCTAGAAGTGAGGAACTTTTGAGATGTAAGAATACTTGTTCAACCTAATCAAAACTGCAAAATGAGTTCAGCTAAAATTTCTCAAAAGGTATGTTTGGTTGCTAGAATGATAGGAAGCCTGCCTTTAGGTTCTTGTGCGTAGGTTCTTGTCCAGAAGGCTGTAAAAGTATTGGTCACAAACGCGAGTTGACCTTCAAACTAACCCCGAAGTTCCGACGACATTTTGCAGAATATCAATCACGTTCCGGAAGATGGACCCATCAAAGGTTCCGGCAGGCTTTACACTTGACCAGGAGTTGCAGACTTTAAAGCCAGTCTCGCTACCTTCATAGCAGCAGCACGAGCGTTAGAAAATCAAGACTTTCAACTAGATGTGGTGCTGCCCTTTTTTTTATTTTCTGAATTGATTTTTGTATCTTTGAGGCACAGAAAAATAGATAATGTTGCAGAGTTGACCTCCCATTTGCCTATGGCTGTATGCACAACCTTCCGCCTTGTGCATAGTGGGATTCTTGAAAGTTGACTCATTCCTACTCTTTCGAGTAAAAACTTTCATTCAAGGACAACAGACAGCTTCGATGCGATAGTATCTGGTGTCAGTTTGGAATTGCCGAATAATAGGAGTTATTCTCGTTATACAAATTCACGTCAATAAAGATCACAGGTGCATAGAATTTGTCGATTCTGTTTCTTCAGTTGTTTTAGTTTTGCTAACCTGATTGAATTGTTACTTTGTGAATGAAGAGCTTTCAGAATGCAGTCCCAAACACCGGATTAGATTCAGTTTGTTATCAGTGCTTTAAGTTGCAGATAATTACTGATATTTAGCTGTCATTCTCAAAGATTTGGAAGATTTTATTGCTCACTTCAGTATTTGTATAAGTTGAAATCATTTCTGGGTAAATCAGTGAAATTAGTCAGTCTACACAACTACATCCACTACAGGCACATCACCACAGTGGATTACACTCAGAGAAGGCTAACTCTTGGCCGGGGGATGCTTTCTCTGAACCTTTTTCAATTTCCAATTTTAAAAATCTTTTTGTTTATGTGAAAACCGAGAATTTTAGTGTTGATAGAATTACTCTCAACCCTCTATAATTTCACATTCCTTGTATATAATTTCACATTCCTGGTATATCTGACGTGTTTTGTACGCATCTGAACGGACAGCTTTCACATCAAGTTATGAACACATTGACGAGTAGTCCATTTGTCCTCTCAAGGCAGTGAAATTAGAAAAGATTGATTTGTACGTGATAGTTCTACAGTAGCCTTCAATGCCGATGGGACGGATAACAGTACCACTCTGAAATTTGTAATCTTCATTAGCACTAATAAGTAACTTAGTTATGGGCCTTGATTCGTCTCTTCAAGACTGTAATTGTGCAGCTATGGTGTGGATGGAGGAAGCAAAATCAGGGATTCTGTGAGTCACTTTCATGCACAACTCGAAACCCTCATTTGCTTTTGAGGGTTTGCGCTTCCTGCAATTGTTGGCTGGGCTTCTAGAAACCATCAAACGCATTGCAGCCAACCTCCATTGTCTGTTCTGTACCTTGAGCTCTCTACTTTCTTCAAAACTATAATTAGGTTTTGGAGATATTTTACTTGAAAACACAGTTGTGTGTTTTGCCTTGCAGTGTCAGTGTACTCTGAAGTGTGAAGGTATACTTAAGTTGTAATAAGATTTCAACCTTTCCATTTTAATCAGTGCTTGATTGCATTAGCATTGTAGTGACTCTTTGCCTTTGATGATACACTCAAGTTGTGATATGATATGCTTTCAAAACAGTGTTCGATTACATTGGCGCCGTATTGATTCTTTGCGTATGATGGGAAAGATCATTTCAATGGCAAGTAGTGATGAATGTCGGTGTGGCGATGAGGGCGCTCCCGGAGAAGCACAAGTTGCACAGGAGCTTCTTTCAGGCAATCAAAGTGAAGGATTGCCAAACATTGAAGAAACTGACGACCGAGGCCGTGTCATACATCATTTGGAGGAGTATGTTTCTGTTAGAGGTTGTGCCATTTGCAAGTAAGTTTTTTAATTCTCCACACTATTGGTCATGATGGTATCACTCTGAAAAGACAGTAATTTCCAACTTTGATTAGGTACCACCAAAGCTGTCAATCTGGCCCTAGTATTGGGAATGTCAAGAGCCTTTCTTTGATCTGTCTTCTTTCTTACGCTGCGGAATTAATTGTTGTACTGGCAGAAAATGGAATTCCAGCGACTCAGGTTATGTTGATGGCATGACAATGCTTGTCTGTGATCAAGTGAGAAGTCCTAACTACTCTGTAATGTATTTCGTTTTTGTTTTATGGTTCTTCAAATAGAACGCCATATATTTCAGACAGAACCCTAAACCCTAAACCCAGGATCACAGGTGCATTATTGTTAATAGTTGGGGGAGCCTTAGTATTTGGTTGTGGTATCTCAATTGTTATGAACTTGAGCTAGGAAAACTCATATGTCTACTTTCCTAAGCTTGGATTACTCTTGGCAGTGTGGGCGAGAGTATCACGTTGCCTGCCTAAAAGATTCTGGGATGGATGATCTTGATGTAAGTATATTGTCTCCCAATCTCTCTTGCTGATTGTGGGAAATTTCATGGAGAGTCTCTGTACTTGGTTCTAATTCTAGGTCTTGCATCATAACAGTGAAGTTTCATGGGGAAGAATAGTCTTAGAAGCTTTGATTAAATGCAAGCTAACCTTGTCAGTTGGCTTTAGGGTTTAGGGTTAGGCTTTTAGCTTTTGGCTTTTGGCTTTAGGGTTTGGATGCCTATCAACACTTGATTGACCCAGCAAGTTGGGTCTAAGCATGACTTGGCTAATAATGTCCATGACCACTCATGTTTGAATGAATTTGGGATTCTGCACTATCACTTATCGTGATCTAAAACGTCCTGTGCACTTTGAAATTGCACGAGAATTTCACACATGGTGATAAGAATTTGATCTCTACAGATTTGACTCTTTGTACAAAAAGAGATTCCTGCTCATCTCTTCCGTGATCTCCCTAAAATTGCACCCCTACATATTGGTTACACTGCTTCAAGTGACGCGAATAGTATTCTCCAGTTTACGTAATTGGTGGTATATTTGGTCATATGATTGTTCACTGGACAGGAGCTACCTGAAGGAGAATGGTTCTGCGAGGACGACTGCAAGAGCATAGATAACATCTTGACACAGTTAGTCGGCAATGGGATTGAGTCACTGTCAGACAGTAATATTTGCGAGTTTCTGGAAAGTCGGCAACAGCAAGGTGGTGTTCATTCCCTGGGGAATTCTGAATCTAGTAGGCCAAGTTACGAATGGCAGATTCTCTGTGGCAAGGCTGGCAGCTCTGGCAATATTCAGACTCTTGCCGAGACCGTGAATCTTTTTACAGTATGTGCCGTCCTTGCTCTTTGTTGTAGACACGTGAATGCATTACAATATGTTATAATGAATGTGTTTGATCTTCCAGTTTCTGTTTTAGTGCTACAACTCCTGCTTTGCCGCTACATTTTCCTGGTCAAACTATTGCATGCCTGTGTTACCGAGGAAGTTCGCTTGCCTCTGTTACTCGCTATTGAGGCAACATGTTTTGATGTGCAGGATTGCTTGGATCCAATCAAGGACCTCAAGACTGGACGGAGTTTAATACCTCAATTGGTGTACAGGTGTGTCTTAATTGATGGTTTCGGAGTTGATTCTGTAATTTAATGTTGATCACTATTGATTTTGTGTAAAGGCTCAGGGTGCTGTCTTAATATCAAGAAACCCAAATTAGGCCCTTTTTCTAGTAGTTTTGAAGAAGACATCTGGGAACTTCTTTTTTTCCAATTTTTTTCTATTTCTCAGCAACACTTGCAATGTTCTTCACTGATTCTGGTGATAAATTTTTTGGCTTCATTTTTCACAATATGATCAATCGAATTGGTCATCTAAAACTATGAATCCTTGGTCTTTTAATGTATTGAAGAGGTCTATATTTTGAGCGTGACCATTTTATATTTGCAGCAAGAGGTCAAAGGATTACGATTTTGAAGGCGTTTTCTGTGTTGTCCTCAAGCTCAAGTAAGCTCCGATTTCTTGATTGCTTCTATGAATTGTCTTTACAAGAAAAAAATCGTGTGTATTTCTCATTGATGCTTTAACTTAGAAGTTACTTGTTTTCCTGTGGTAGTTTCTCTCAAGGAGTCTTGATCAATTACTGTAGTTTCCGTTGAGGGCGTTTCAAGCTTAGGTTACCTGCTTGTCTATTCATTCTGCTGAGCCCAGGTTCTGAGTGAAGGTTTTCCTGTACTGTACAGTGAGAAGGTTGTTTCAGCAGCTCTACTGCAAGTTTTTGGTCAAGAAATTGCTGAAGTTCCTTTGGTGGCAACTAGTCTTCCTCACCAGGGCCAGGTAAAACCTCTCTGATTCACTTCTGCACCTCTAGTTCCACTTCCAAGTGTAACTATTGTTGATTTCTACTGATGTGGTATGTGATATGGTTTATAAAATTGTCGATAAAATTGGATAATTTTGAAACAGGGTTATAAAAAGAATCGTCACGATGATCCATGGGGAGTTTTCCGTATGGACACAAACGATCTTACGCATGCTTCATGATGTTATCTAAAATCGCTTGAAACAGTAAAACTTTACTGAAAAAATTGTTTTCTTTTTGAAGTCAGGGCCGTGCCATTGAGATAGTTTTTTCAGAAGTACCATAGCTTCTTACACTTGTTGGAACTAGAGAGGACAGAGAAGTGGCTTTCCTGTGTACATTTTAGATTTTACTCAACAAGAAATAAAAGGTCTCTATTGTGCAGAATTTGTTTTCCTCCGACAGGTTTTTGGAATTTATGCCTTACAGAGGCTCTTATTTCATTGCAGAAATGCAATGTCAAACTGCGCTTTTGTTCAGAATGTGGTGCTTAATGTTGAATCATCTGTTGCCTCTTGGCCCACAGGGTTTCTGTAAAGCACTTATGACAACAATTGAGAGACTCCTTGGGATCCTTGAAGTCAAGCGCTTGGTTCTTCCGACACCCAGGAATGCAAAGTCCATCTGGATTAACAAGTTTGGATTCATCCAGATGGAGGAGCAACAGGTTGGTTGTCTTTCTAAATTCGTTTCCTTAGTTAGCCCCCATATAGTTATTTTCTGAAAGTAAGTGACATGTAGCATTGCCTAATAGTTTGGAACCCCTGAGTATGTGATGTGAACCCAACCGCAAAAATTTCACGAAGGGACGGACCTATTATGTGGCTATGATATATTAGTTCACTGTATCTTGTATTTGAGACAAGTGTGAGTTACAAATTTTGTAATGTTTTGTTCAATTTCTCATGTATGCTCTGGGATTTGTTTCTTGCAGCTGTCCGAGATTTGTAGAACTTTACCTTTGTTGACATTTAGCGGCACCTGCATGCTGGAGAAACGAGTCATCCAAATAGGTTTTTAAAGATGAAGTGTGTCCACTTCATTGGACATCCTAGACACACCCAATTCCCTTTTTTTGTATCGAGGTTGTTTCAGAAACATTTGAGTACTTGTGATTGTGTGGATGCATCCAATGTGTGAGACTCAAACATATGCATTGAGAGGGTGATTGCACACTACGGTTGTGCTTCTGCCGAATATGTACATATATTGGTATAAAATGTATGAAAATTGGTACCAAATGGAGTCAAAACGCCATTTATACCAAAATTCAGTGTTTGAATCAAAAGGTCTATTTGAATCAAAAGGTTTTTTCATAGATTCTCAAATCTAAAATATATAAAAAAGAATTTAAAGTAAAAATTTGACTCTCATACTAAAATCACACATTTGTTAGGATTTTTTCTTATATAGGTCTTAAAATATTAAGTGCTTAGTCTAAGTACCTAAACATTAGAGCATTGGATTTAGTTCTTTCAATTGGAAAAATGAAACCCCAAACTAGGCAATAAAAGTACAACAATGTTAAACATGAATATGTGATAGTACAAACATTTAATGTTTGTTCTCCATACATTCAATTAAATGATGAAATTCACCTTTTGTTATGCAATTATTAATGTATGCAAAATATAAGACTTCGATCCATTTTTTATTTATTTTTTAAGTCACAAAAGGTATAAGAAAATTGACTCCAAACTTTCATCTTGTGCATAAATTTTGTTGTGACTACGATTTTAGACAACCGTAGTGTGCTTTTACCTCTCAAACTCTTGGAAACCTTTATTTTTTTGCAGTTTTGATGAATATATGGGAATCACAATACCATCAATATCAACTCTATGCTCCAATGTAGCATGTGAATTAGGCTACAACTGTGACGAATTGAAGAATTGAAGCATTGATTTTCTAAGATTTTATGTTGAATATTTGAGTTGTGACGAATTGAAGCATTGATTTTCTAAGATTTTATGTTGAATATTTGAGTTGAGAATCTAGGAAAAAAAATTCAAGGAAAAAACAACTAATTTTTATTCATAAAATTTTTGTTAATTAGAAGTAGGTTCAAGATTGAAGGAAAATTTGAATTGTTAATAGCTCTATGATGAATTTGAATTACAATAATTCCAATGGTGAAATTGTTCTTGCAAGCAAGCCTAACCTTGTTTAACAATTTCTTTGGAAAATTGTAAACATTGCATTCAAAAATGGATCCTATAAGTTATTTTTTCAAGAAGATGCTTAGATTGCCCAAAAAACTAAGATTGTCTATAATTTTTTCATCACTAGTCCAAATAGAATGAATCAAAGCTTTAAATGTAGACAAAAATATAATATTTTAGAAAAAATAAAATAATTTTTTTTTGGACTTTTTGTGATTTTTTTGTGCTCCCTGCCAACTTCCATTTTTGGCTTATTGTGCCATAACTTTTTCTCCTAGGCACCGATTGAAATAAAAAAAATTATATATTCATGAAGCTCTCACCAAATCATATTTCTTGATAAAGTTTCAAAAACACTCGGTGCAAATTGAGACAATAGAAACCTATCCGGACCCAAATTGTCCCTATGAGGGGACAAATGATTCTTTTGGGATTAAGATGTGGCTCAATAAATGTTAGTTTAAGTGAGCTTAATTGTGAACAAATAATTGTTACAAAAATTTATAACTTCAACCAATAAAAGATGTGCTTTTAAAATATTGAACTTATGCTTTTATGACACTCATCAAAGGGGATTAGGATGGTAGGTCACTCATTTTGAACCTTTTTAAGATGTTCATGACCCCCACCTACTAATGGCATTATATTTTTGGTATTAAAATTCATATCAATTCAAGCTCTCATTAGATTAAAACCCTATACGTCACATGCCAAACATTGGAAGTGAAGAGGCAACTTTTCTACACTTGATAAGGAAAAATGGAATAATTTGGAATTGCCTTGTTTAATGAGGACTTCACGGTTGAATTTTGGAGCCAACTACGTGATGAATGTGAATGTGAATGTGCAATTTCTGAATGAATCCACCATCCATCCAAATTTTGAGATTACAATATTTGATGAACATGTGCTTTCAGAAATTTCCAATTCTCAATGTCCAAAAAACGTTTGTTGTGACATTTTCCACTTGTATTCCAATCAATTCAACTAATTCTTTCTCTGAAAAATACATGCAACAATCAGCACATTGCACAAGATACTCAAATTGCAAATTTGGGTGGTCATAGGTTGTTCTACTTCATAACTAAAGTAGGTACCCCCAAATGTGCCACTAACCTCTAACCGCCATCTATACTATGTGTACATCTCCAAAATCAGTTTTGTACCTATGTGGAAGAAACACTTTTAGAACCAAACTTTGTTCCTTAATAACTTTTGCATACAGTATGTTCTTTGGTGCGTTGGAACCTCCTTTCACTTGCCTACAAGAACACATGAAAATTTGACCATTCTAATAATAGTAACTAAGCTCAGGAGCAAAAAGTGGCGGTCTTGGGTTATACCCACCTTAATTCTAAGCAAGGACATCACATGTGTTCATGTAAGAGTGATGTGGGCTAGCTATTGTTACCTGCGCAAGAACTGAATTAATTATCTAAGCTTGAACTTTTTGCATGACCACTCCTAAATTGACAATTCCACCCAACCCTCCTTGCAAAGAGCTTTTCAATAGTATAAAAAACATTGTTGGATGCCTCATGGTTTCTTAGATCTTAGCAAACAAAACAAAGCACCTAGCTTAAGGTATAGATTTGTGTGCCTATGCCATTACCACAACCATAAAAAAATAAAAATAATTTTTTAATTTTTTATTCATTAGAACTTTGAAAATCAATAATTTTTATACCATAGTTTTAGAGTTTGCGTTGAATAAAACACTTTATGCACAAAGGAATGTAAAAGCTTTGTTTTTTGGCATTTTGACATGCAATATAAAAGCTATGTTTTTTTCCAAATAAAAGATAATTTAAAAAAATCCACAACTTTTACATTGTAGGTCCAAATGCCACAAAATTGGCACGAATAGAAAATTTTATGCACAAAGAAGTGACAATTGTCTGTACAAAGAAAGAAAATTGAAAAGGAGTGAAAATTGTATGCACAAAGAAATTATTGAATTTCAAAGTTTTTTATGAATCAAAAATTGATTTAAATTCTCTTTTATTTTGGAAAAATCATAACTTTTTCATCCATATCCAAATGCCATGGAACAAAGTCCGTGCACCGCTCTTTGCTAAGAGCTTTTGAGTGGTATCAAAAATGCCACCGGGCACCTTACGGTTTGTTAGATTTCAACGTATCAAACAAAACAAAACAAAACAAATTATCTATCTATCTTAAGGTATTCCCTTATGCCATTGCCATTGCCAAAATAAAAATAAAAGTAATTTTTAAATTTAACCCCCTTCCAAAAATCCTCATAAATTCATAAATTTCTCACCGTAGGTTCAAATGCCATGAAACAAAGCCCGTGCACCCCTCCTTGCCAAGGACTTTTTGATGGTCTCAAGCACGCAATTGGCAGACGTATAGTTTGTGAGATCTCACCGTGACAAACAAACAAACAAACAAACAATCTCAATGGATCGATAGTGTGCCTACTGCCATTGTCACAAACAAAATAGAAGCACAGATAATTTTCTATTTTCTTTTAAATTTGAAAATTTTGAAATTCAATAACTTTCACACCATAGTATGAGAGGTTGCATATTTGGTACAAATATAAAGCTTTATCTACACAGACTAAGGACTTTATTTCAGTTTGATTAGACATGTCATGTGAAAGATATGTTTTCTCCAAAATAAAAGGTAATTTAATTCAATTTTTAAATCTACAAAAGTTAATATATCTTACAATGTAGGTCCAAATGCCACGAAATTGGCATGAATAGAAAGTTCTTGTGTACAAAGAGGTCAAGGGCTTTGTTTTGTGGCGTTTGGACATACAACATGAAAGTTATGATTTTTCCAAAATAAAAGATAATTTAAATCAATTTTTGAATTCATAAAAACTTTGGAATTCAAGTAACTTTTATATTGTAGGTTCAAAAAAAATCTATGCACTCCTCTTTACCGAGAGCTTTTGAGTGGTATCAAGAACGTTGGAGGACTCCTCACAATTTGTTAGATCTCAACATATCAAACAAAAAATAAAAATAAAAACTATCTTAAGGTGTAAATATTAATCCTTAAATGACTCCATGACCAATTTTTGTTTGATGAATATCAAAGAATCCTTCTATATGGGACAAAAATGCAACTATTCAACCTCAAAATTTTGTTGTGAGAAAAGGTCTTCTACATTAGTTTGACTTCCAATGAGTGCTTTTGCGTTTTTTTGAACCAATATTTCACATAGTACTCAAAGGGATGATTTTCACAATTGTCAGTTTGTCCTTTAAGGGTTAAATTAGGTTAGTGGGTCATGGCATGTCTTCAATTATTTAGAGCATCCTTAATGTAAAGATGGCAACAAGCACAATATCAAGATTTTGAAGTGGGGATCAACTGACTTCATTTTGTTCTGGCAATTCTTGAAAAAATTGACTCAATGCAAAGCCGTTGGGCAATCCAAACTTCAAATGGACTTTTTATATTAGAAAAAAAAGAGGTGAGAAGATTCAACTTTAAGAAAAGACCTTTCATTCAAAAGGGCAATTGGCACACAATCATATCAAAGCTTAAAAAGCTCTAACATTTATGACTTCCCTATTGTGAGCCAACTTGCGAGCTCTTCATATTTTGTTAAATTTCCAAGCCAGGGATGGGTCATTGCATGAAAGACCGGTACTGTAACATTCACAAAGAGAATGATGAAGCTTTCTTTTGCGATAACTTTTGAAGCATGACTTGTATGAACTTAAATTTTTTTAATGGAGATGCCTCTCTTGAGTGTAATTATATCTAATAATCTTCTAAAATATTCAAAAATCATTTTATATTTAAAAATCAATTAAACTAATATGTCACGTTTTAAGGGGTTTTAGTACTATGGAGCCCCCATATTTAATGATCTAGAGCTGAAATTTCTATGATCTATTCCATAGTAGGAAGTCATGTTTCTATCCAGGGTCATTTAAAAATATTTTATTTTATGTTGTCTATGTCCATGCAAAGAGGGCTCCTTTGCGCACACGACTTTGAACATTGAAGATGGTGTCAAGATCATTTTTTTGGTGAAATTTCTTTACCATGAAGTCTTCCCAAATGGGAATGTTTTGTTTTCTTTGAATTTTTATATTCCTATTTTTTACAAATTAAAACGTCAAAATATGTATTTTCTTCAAATTTTCAATTCACTTTTTTCATGAATAACTTTTTACCTAGATTATTTTAAGAGTTGAAAATTTGATATTATGCTATTTTTAGTGTTATAGTAATTATCATTATTTTATTTTATTTAAAAAAAATCGTATCCAAAAGCTTGTAATATTGGGAATATTGGCCAAAATGGAACAAAAATAGATAGTCATTCTTGCAATGACCCAAATAGAAAATTGTAGAGTTGGCAATAAAGAGAAATCAATGCCGGTTGCATTGGGGCGTTTTTTTTAATAGCCTTGACATTATGCGTTAGGTGTGTTTGTTTCCAATTTGCATTCAAGAGTTTCTTTTAATACCCAACTTTGAAAATCCTATGGCATATCCAAAAAGTACTTTCAAAGTATTTGTTTTTAAAATTTAGATTTAAACTTAAAAAATGAAGCCTCAAATTATAAATTATATTTCAACTAAATGCCAATACTTTCAAAAATCCACAAATTTGACAATGAGTTACTGCAATTGGAACCTCCATCTGTAAAAATTCAAATAACACAAAATTGTATGAATTTCATTCCTATTTTCTTCTATAATTAAAACAAATTTCTAAGTTTAAATTATTGACAAAGTATTGTTTCCCATTCCAAGGGTGTTCTGGGTATAAGAAAAACAATTATTTGAATTTTTTAAATATTATTCTTCTTAGCAACTTTTATATCTCAAAGAAATTTCATATCAATTGAAATTTTTATTTATTTAACAATCTATTTTCAATTATTAGTTAAAAAATTATAACAAATAATTTGTATTAAAAATTTGATAATTCTTTTTAATATTGATAGATACCACATAGGCTCATAATACAAAATTATCACATTGAAACTTAAGTATGATTTAAAAGGCTAAATTAAGCTAAATTTGTTTTTAACAATAAGGCACTGTATTTGGAATTGATCTATTATGGATTAACTAGGGTCCATGTATTGAATTGTTGAAAATTTTTGCCGTAATTGTAGGACCGTCTAGACCAATAAGTGGATTGAATTTCATTCCCAATTGATTACTATTGGTTCCTTTGACTAAAATATATGCACCTATAATAGTCACTATTTACAATTGAATATAATTACTATTAGATGGAAATAACAATTTTTATTGAATTTTACTTGCTAATTGTAGACTAAGGATTGCAATGTACATTAGTATGCATCATTTGGACACCATGGAAATAAGTTATTATTTCTCAAAGGGTTTAACATATGTGAACCATATATCAACATCACACTCTAGGGTTATATTGTTGTACATCCATAGAATTAACATCTTCATTTTAGACAACAAGGAACAGTAATTTTTGTCAATAGCAATTTTGGATGTATTTACCCTTGTGATGATTTCTACCCATATTACGATATTCTCATCCAATTCTGTAACGATTTTGGATTCAATGTTCATTTTTGAGAAGAGCACACATCTAGTTTTGTCACATTTTGATCATCCACCACTCACTCACCCACAACATTACCTAAAAATTAATAAACTTCAACCAAATATTGAAGAATCTCCTATTTCTTGAAGATGCTTTTGGCGATTTCATCCACAGACTTTTTCCCCTCTTTCTTCTTGATGTCACTATATAGAAGAACCTAGTGTGCTTTTTTGGACTCATTTTTATGGACATCCACTTATTTTTGTTATGTCACTTTTGACTTTATTGTTAACAAAAAAACAGGTGGAAGTCTATAAAAATGTGTTAAAAAAGCACAGTTTTTTTTTATTGTGAAAATGGAGAGAGATTCAAAATCATGCAAGATTTTGGCAATCCATTGCCAAGGAAAATTTCACCCAGGAATTAATGAACAACCCCATTCGTCTCTCACTTTTCCAACAGGGTCAAGAAAACTGCATGTGCTGTCAACGGCAAATGCTAAGTGTGGCACACCCAAAGGAGAAGCAAACTTCCATGGAGTACAACTACCATCACTTTGATCGTGGCATGAATCTATGGACATCAAATCAGGAAGATCAGGAAGGAAGGACTTGGCCGCCTTGCAGTTGATCCGAATGACAGTTCATCGTTGTCCGCATAGTGTTATTTTAATGTTTTTTCTTGGTGGCACGACACACAAGTTTATATATTTGTCCAGACTCGAAACATAAAGCCACTGCCACAAGGACTGAGACTTTCATCACAGGCTAGCTAGCAGTGCTTGTTCACCGTAAATTGTATGAAGCTTGTCTATGTCAGGAGGCCATGGATCCATGAAACCTCTGACAGTTTTGCTCTTCATTCATGTCACGACGAGCTTGTTAGCAAAATTTCAATTTTAAACTCTAGATGACACCCCAGAGAGAGAAGATTCTCTTTGACATCAAAGGCATCAAGAATTGAAGCCAGCAACCCACCTATAAACTTGCACGAGAGAATCGTTTTTATACTTGATTTGAGTGTATGTGTGCAATGGGGTTGTAGAGCAGGACTGCAATACAGAATTAAACTCTTCTGCTTTCTCTTGTTTGTGTTTTTTCGATTATTTAGTTGCCAGTGAAGACACGCAATTCGCCTTCCATTCTTTCACAGTTGAAGATGATAACATCAAAGCTCTCGGAGATGCTACACACAATGGCGCCAATCGTACTTACATTGTCAACGGGCGCGCCACGCAAGCACGAGGAACTTGTGGAGCGTTGATGTATGGGAAGAAGGTGCGCATTCAGGATGTCGCACTGGGAGAGTGGCTTCGCTCAGCACCTCATTCTCATTCACCTTCGAAACTCTCGGATTACCTCGGGATAACAACAGTTCTCCTAGAGACAACGACCACAACTCAATGGCCTTCATGTTGTTCCGGAGCGATTTTAAGCCGCAAGTTGTCGTGCCCTCAGTGGGAAGCGTTGGCGCATGCAGGAGTCCTCTCCATCCAGGTCATCCCCACCACAGATACTCTAACTCATGCTTCCTTATCTTTTTTGGCATGGGGAAGTACAACCCTGATTCCGAAGAGGCCAGCAACAGCTACATCAAGGTGGGAAAAAACATTGACGACGAGTATGACATCGGAGCATACACGTGCAACCTCTGTGGCAACGACACCGACTGCTCGTATTTCTCCGTCGGTAAAATCTTCACCGCTTGGATTGATTTCAATAGCTCAGCTCGGACGCTCGAAGTGCGGCTTGCGAATGGGTCCAACGACAGCGTGAAGAGGCCCATGCAACCTACACTGCGCATTCCCAACTACACATTGCCCAAGCTGTTTGGAGACGATGTGTACCTCACGTTTTGGGGAAGCTCCGACGTGCAATGCGTCGAAGCGTATGAGATCCTGTCTTGGAGCTTCTTTAGTACTGACATTTCAGAGTCTATTGTCCCTTCCTCCCAAACCCCAAATCGTGTTTGGAAAGCCAGAATGTGGGCTAGCATCAGCACAGGAGTTCTGGGAATGGTTGTGGCAGCCGCCGTTGTGATTTTCTGGTCCATCTCTCGACTTGGGAACCCATCCAGAAGTTACCGCTACTCGCCACTGGGACACAGTGCAGGACCGCATGTGTTTTCGTTTGCAGAGCTCCGGAAAGCCACTCACAACTTTGACGAAAGAAATTTGCTCGGCAAAGGTGGATCGGGGTCTGTCTACAAAGGGTCCTTCGAAGCTCCGGGTGGTGTCCATTTTGTTGCCGTGAAACAGATCAGTTTCTCGGAGCCCAAGCAAGCGGAGTCTCTCTTTGAAGTCAAAGTGGCCAGCCTCGGCCAAATTCAGCACCGGAATGTGGTGCAGTTGCAGGGCTGGTGCCAAGAAAAAGGTCGCGTGCTCTTGGTTTACGACTTCATGCCCAATGGATGCCTCAACGAATGGCTTCACACAAGTGCCACCCAAGAATTGGGTCTCTCTTTGAAAATGCGGCACTCCATTCTGGAAGGGGTGGGTTTAGCTTTGGAATACTTGCATGAGGATTGCTCAAGTTGTGTTTTGCACCGAGACATCAAGTCTAGCAATGTGTTGTTGGATGCGGATTTCAAAGCGCATTTGGAAGACTTTGGCCTTGCCCGCTTGATGGATCACCACAAGTTGGACAAAACCACTTTGGCAATATGGACTCTTGGCTACATGGCTCCGGAGTTGCCATACACATGCAAAGCAACCAAGGAATCAGATGTTTATAGTTTTGGCATTTTGGTTCTTGAAGTTGTGTGTGGAAGGCGTCCCTTGGATATGCGAGCAATGGAACCGGAGGATCTTGTATTGTTGCACACTGTGTGGCGAGCTCATGAAGGCAAGTCACTTCTCAATGTGGTAGATCCAAGATTGTTTCAAACTCTTCAGCCTTTAAGGTTTGCACCTCATCAAGAGGATGAGGCTACATATGCAATTAGGCTTCCTCCATTACCTTTAGACTCTAACATAGGTAGTGACAACAACGTGCTTGGGAACTCAACGATTGTGGATATAGATGTTTCAGAAATCTATACAACTATGGTTGTAGATCTTCTTCGTTTGGGTCTCTTGTGTTGCCTTCCCAATCCCAAAGCTCGACCATCCATGGGACAAGTGAACGAAATATTGCAACAAATAAGAAACATAGAGAATCTATCTTCCATCTCAAATGTAGCAATGCCTTTCCTACCGGCCACCAAACCTTTGGGAGTCTACAATTCATTGGAATTCTCACAAACTTCTATAAGTTTGAGCTCTAGTAGTCCTTCTATTGCGGAAGCTCATATCAAGTTGCTTGTGGATAATTCTTCTTTTGTCAATTTTCATAAAGATGATTAAATGTTTTTTTTATAGTGTTTGGCATGGGTACAATTGAGATTGTTTATTGATTAATTTAGCCCTAGATTATGTATGTATGGTTTGAGACCAAGGGAAATATAAATCCATCAAGTGTATTTGTTGAATGTAGTGTTGATAGTAGTTTGAGAGAGGATTTCAATTTATAAAGGCATACATTCATTGTTGTAGACTTAAAAGTCAATGTGCCAATATGAAATAGAGTTTGATTTTTGCAACTTGTGGTTTTGAAGATAATTGGTGGTCATGCAAAATTTGTTTTTATCTTCTACTAGTGAAAGTGAGTCAATAAGGCCATATTCATTAATTTGAGAAAAAATACATACATTGAAATTTTTATGCCTTCCAATTCCAATTGAAAGATAGTTTTTGAAAACAAAGATAAATAAAGGTCAACCAGTGACAATGATTGAAATTATAGAAGTTGGTGTTGCAAATGGCTTAGAACAATCAAAGAAAAATGAACCAAGAAATTAGAAGCTGAGAAATAGGAATTTTAGCAGTTGAGTTTGTAAATGTAATTAAGCTCATTATTTGGATAGAAAACATTTGCTTTTGAAAAAACATTGAGTTTCTAAATGCAATTAGATTTTTTCTAGAGCATGAAAAATTCCATAATTAATGAAGTGAAAAAAACAAACTATAGTGAATATACTCCGCATGCATATATTCATTGCTATGCATAAAAAATGTACAAATAGATGTATGCCTATACTCATGTAATAGTCATGTAATAGTCATGTAATAGTCATGTAATATATATGGAACATAGTATATCCATTCCAATATAATACATATGAACCATATTTATATTTGTATATACCTTGTATAGTACATTAAACCATATTCATATTTGTATCTATCTTATATAGAGTTATATTAGTTGACTAAATTATCATAAATTTGTATAAACTAATAAAAGTCTTATGAGTGGTGTATAAATTGCACAAAATCCTTTGAAAGTGAATCCAACATTCAAATGAATATAACAACCACTCCAAATTTCAAATAGGGTATGATAACTTTTAGGAAAGCTACATCAAATTTTTATAAACCTCCAAATTTCAAGTCAAAACCTCTTATTGTATGTCTTTTATATGTAGTCAGTTAAAGTTTCCTCTCCTCAATTTAATGGCAACTTGTCACTATTTCATTTCCAAGCATATCTCTCCCACTTCCTAACTCCAAACTAAAGATGTGAAATTTTTTTTAAACTCTAATGCAAATTTCTATAAAACTTTATAAATTTCAAGTTGAAACTTTTTACTATCCAACTTTTATATTTGGTCAAAGTTCCATTTTTTTAATTTAGTGATAGCTTATCACTACTTTAATACCACTTGAGCTTATATCTTTCACTTACTAACTCCATGCTAAGAATTTATAACTTTTTGGAAAGATAACAAACCAATAAATAGGCATAGAAAATCTCAAAACTAAATACTTTCTAACCAAACAATTATAAACATTCAAAAATTATGTCTTCAAATCTCGGGGGGGGGGGGGGGGGGGAGGGGGGCACTTAGTTCTACTACAACAAACCACATGCAAGCAAGTGGTTTCTAATAATCTATAGTTTCAACCTAAAATTTTGAGCATTGTTTAACCCCTAAAAGACCATTGTCCCTTCAGGGGACAAATGGGATTTTGGGCAGGTACCTACGCACTGAATTTTTGTCATGAATTTTTGAAACTTTTTTTGAAGATAGAAAAGTTGATAAGCTTTGTGGGAATATAATTTTTTTCACAATCAGTGCCTGGGAACAACAGTTATGACCAAATAAGCTCAAAACAGGGGACGGGGGCAACCTGGGTAGCAAAAAAAAAAAATCAAAAATTTGAATTTGAATTTTTTAAGATTTTTTTTCTTATAGAACATATTTTTTTCTATCTGGAAAGCTTTAATTCATTTCATTTGGATTTGTTATGAAGAAGTTATGGACATTCTTGTTTTTTGGGCAGTTAGAGCATCTTTTTGAAAAAATTAACTTCTAGGATTCATTTTTGAATCAAACTTTTCAAATTGTTTTGTTTTGCATGGTTTAGTTTATTTGCTAGAACAATCTCACCATTGAGATTAGTGCATTTAAATTCCATCTAAAATATATGAATATTTTAGATTTTCCTTCTATCTTGTACCTACTTCTACTTTACAATTTTCTTAAGAATGATGATTAAGTTTTTTTGAACTTTTCCTTTCTTTCATAGACTCTCAACTCAATTTTCTACTATAAAGATTTAAAGCTCAAAATGCTATAGTGCAAAAATTTTAAGTTAAAAATGTTTGAAGTCAAAAAATCTAGTCCCGCAATGTGCTGAAAAACTTGTTTTTTTCACTTTAAATGCAAATATCTTGCAATCTGTGCGGTCAAATTTTTTTTTTAAATTCCATACATTCTTGTACTAGTTAGGTGTAAGATCCTACGGTTAGTTGTGCAAAAAAATCATTTTTCAAATTTTTTTACTCTTTGCTATAGAAATGGCAGTTTTGAGTGTTTTTTGGCAGGAAAAAGGCCTTGGGCCTTTAGGAGTTAATGATGACTATAGGTTTCTATTGCCAAATTTTCCAACTCAAATAAAATATGAAATGATTTCTAGAAGAGGTTGAATATGAACTAAAATGGCATGTTTTTCAACTCAAATAATTATAGAGAACATATTTAGATGATCATTGAATCAATATTCAACTCAAAATGAGCTTTCAATAGAGACTTATTTTTAGGAATTTTTGGTTCATTTTTTAGACAATTTTTTCTTATATAATATAGGGGTGTGAAAGTTATTTTTAGTTCTACAGTGTATCTTTTTACTTCAAAAATTTATAACTAATTATCATTAACAAATAAAAATATCAATAATTCAAAATATAAACTCTCAAAATAGGAAAATCTATTTATATTTTATTTATTTATTTTTATTTAAAATTCAAAAAGTGAATAGGGGATCCAAAGTTGTGCTTGCACGTGGTTTCTAATGGACACTCTAAGTAAACTCCCTATGCTTCAAATTCAATGGCAATTGCCCCTTTCTCTCATTTCATCAAGCACAATTTTTACATACAAACTCTAAATAGAGTGAGTCATAACTTTTTCAAAGGAAAAAAAAGAAAAACATCCTCTTAAATTTTCATTTCAAAACTTATTATATAGAACTCACTATGACTCCTCTAACTTACAGGAAACAAACCAAATTATGAAGGAGGAGGAAGAAGAGACCGGCTCCTTATCCTACCTCAAAGTAGCTACATTAGCTTGTATTTTTGCTACCTGAATACTTACTTATTAAATAGTCACTCTTTTTATCCCTCATCTTTCCATTTATATCCTTATTTTAGCCCTACAAAATTTAAACGGTCAACAAAAAGGTCAATTATCTTCATATTTCTCTCCTTCAACTTCATATAAACAAAATAAAATTTGAAGACATGTCTGTGAGCCTGTAGTTGTCACCTAAGCCTCAAATTTTTCAATCTTTTTTTTCTCATTTTTAATAGTATTTCCATTCAAAAAGATATAAAAGAGTGTTGACATCATATTTAATAGTAGTTCCTATGAATACGGTATATTATTTCCAAGAAGTCTAGAAGTATTTTAAGAACCTCCATTCACCACTTCTAGTGTCTAATTAGGTGTTTAGAATGTTGATTAGGAGTTTGAGATAGTTTTGAGCCCTAATGGCTAAAATAACAGGGTTATTCTGGTGGACATTGCAACAACTGACATCATATTCATTAGTTTGGGAGATTGAGGACCTCCCAAAATAATCATGCTGATCTCGACTTAAATCAACAATTTCCATTAAAATGAGAGTTTTGATCTAAATTGACATAAAACCTTCAATATTAGGTCAAATCTGAAAGGTTTTCTATCAGTTTAACTTGAATCGAGTTAAATTGACATGAAACCTTTCAATATTAGGTCAAATCTGAAAGGTTTTCTATCAATTTAACTCGAATCGAGTTAAATTGACAGAAAACCTTTCAATTTTAGCTGAGTTGATATAAAACTTTTAGTTGAGTTTTTTTTAAATAACCTCTCATTTCAATGGAAAACTCTCATTTTAATGAATATGATGTTAACTAGAAAAATAGACGTTAAACAATGTCTAATAGAGTCCCTGCGACATCTAGTAAAGTTGAATTTACCTTTGACTTTCAAAAAAATTACTATCCTTTTACCTAGACCACTTGGATGCCATGTGGCGTCCTCATGGCAAAATCTAGGGCAAATGCTGATCATTTGGTTTGGGGCAACCGCGTATGGGAGAATGCAGGTCGAGGCAACCTTGTGTATTTGCGACCACGAGTGGAAGAGTGTGTAGGTGGGAGAGCGTGCGTGAATGACCATGGTTACCAGAGCGTCAAAGGTGCGACCACAGGGGGCAAAGTGGGACCGTAAATTGCCCTTCCTGGACCTGTTGTCGCCCTTCTTGGACCTCTACGCACCCCTTCCAATACCCGCAATTGCTTGTTACATACCCGCACGCGCCCCATGTGGACCTACAATCTCCATTTACATACTCGTGCACGCCCCATCTGGACCCGTAGTCGACAATTTGTGGCAGCCACATGCGCCTCTTCTTATCTGAGGTCACCTTACATGCGGTCGCCAATGCGCACGTGCCTTTACCAACCACAATCATCCACCCTCGTGCACCTATATATTCAGTTGCCCATGCGGTGTTTCGCACCTTCATTCTCCAAAGAAGCTTATTGTCTTGTATCCTTAGTGGGCTGCATGCGTAATCCTTCTGGTGAATTTTTATTATCTTTTATATTCATCATGTTTTCACGACTTTTGGACATCCAAAAATCCCGTAGCAACCGCAGGCAACAACAATGGATCACTTCTCGTCCCACAAACTACCCCCACTATTGATGTTATCAGAAAAATGAGCAAAGACAAATATTGGAAGCGGAGGGGTAACTTTCACCTAAAGTGATGGCACATGCATAATAGCATTGACCACCTTGCTTTTAAAGGATGGAACAAGGAGCCTAAGCCACGGATTATGTCAATGTGCAAAGATTACATTGAGTGGTGCCACATTGATAAGTTGTTTCCGGTATGGCGCCATCATTACAATCAACACACAAACAAGGCAAACTGAAGTATTGTGAAAATCTAGCTTTTGTAAAAAGGTGCATAGAATTGTGGTAGGTCTCCTACAGAACCCCTACTATAGACAGGAACGAGGCCCCTTTCTTCATTGCTAGGGGTGCCTATGCTAAGGTGGCCCTAAACAAAGAAGTCCACTAGTCCATGATCAAGGAAAGTTCATACGTGGAACGTCTAGAGATTGGATTAAGTCCAAGGGGGGGGATTGAAATTCCTAGAGGGTAGACTTAGACCTATTTGAAGTGATCTTCAAAACAAAGAAACTCAAGAGGTAGAGACTGAGGAATCAAACAAGGATGACAATTTCAATGGCACATGAATCCCTAGACTAGTATAGGTGAGGGAGACCATTGTCCCTGCTTTGAAGTCCTGGTTCAAGATACTAAGGGAGATGCATCCACTACAAGAAAATAGGGATATAAATGACTTGTCCACAATGACTGCACCGACAACAATGACTACAAAATGACTATTTTGCAGTCATTGTTGTTGGTGCAGTCATTGTGGACAAGTCATTTATACCCCCATTTTCTTGTAGTAATCATCACAAGGAAGGAGGATGAAAAAGCCTACCAAGGTTCGGCATTCTACCATGTGCATTAGACCTCCATCAATCTCAACAGTGGTTTAACCCCTAAAGGACCAAACACCGTTTTTTGACAACATAGCGATTTTGGGTAGCTCACTATGACCGGAATTTTTCTTTTTTTTCTTTGAAATTTTCACATAAGATGTGCCCGAGGAGTAGCTTTAAGGTCCAACAATTTTCGTAACTTTTGACTACATGGTTAAAAAGTTATTGCATGATATGTCATTTTCATTGTTCGGCGGGCAGCCAGGGCAGCAAAAAAAACTTCTTTAAAAATCACTTTTTAAAAAAACTAAAATTTGAAATTGGTTCTTTAGATTTATATGTACGTGGGAGGCTTTGAATCATTCCATTCCGATCAATGAGTCAAAAGTTATGAGGATTCTTAGTTTGAGGGTAGTTATGGAATCTTTACTCTAAAATAAACTTTGAAGTCCTTTATTTAACTCGATTTTCAATATTTTTGAAAAAAAATAAAAACATTGGGTGTAGATTGTTTATTACAACATTACAATCGTTGGGATTGGCATTTTTCAATTTGATAAATAAATTCTTGACAATTTAGTGCTTTGAATCATTCTCTACCTCTTCCTACTTACTATTTTTTTCCTATATGTTGTACAATTCCAAATGATCTGAAAATTTTCAAGAATGTATCCAACTTGCCTTGAAGAATAAATCCAAAGAGTAACCATCATTTTGGACATTTTTTCATACAAATGTGACCTTGTGGAGGGCAGCTGCCCGTTTTTTTGCAGGGACAAAAAAAGGATTTTTGTCAATTCAAACGCTATTATCTTGCAATCCACTAAGTGGAAAATTCTGAAATTTTTTCCACATCTTCTTAAACAAGTTTAATACAAGATCCTACGGCTACAAGTGTCCAAAAATGTTTTTTTTCTAAAATTTGGCACTAGTCTTAGAAATGGCAGTTCTGGAGCGATTTTGGTGAAAACATAGTCAAAAACCTTTAGGGGTTAAGCACCACTTTTGGCACCACGTGACACTAGCAACATCTTTAACTTTGAGCCAAATGACAAAACGTCCATGGATGCAAGTGCTATAACATCAATCATTTAGTCTGCTTCGGCTCCAACTGAGTACATACTAGGTCTTGCAGCTACTCTTGACCTTTTGAAGACTAAAGACACCATGATTGCTTTGTTGAAAAGTGATGTGAAGAAATTACGTTTAGATTGCAAATACAAAAACGCTCTCATTTCTCAGCAATCTAAAGAACTACAATGCTTTTGTGAAAAGGATCGTGAAACTTTAACTTTGTCAGGCATGGATAGTGCCTTTCTTGAGCATGATCCATTACAATTGGACAAGGTTGTTGGAGACCTCACTAGCAATATCCGTACCCCTCTTGCTGCAAAACGAATGAAGAGTTCTTTGATTATTCCAAGTGCAATTCTCCCAACCATTATAGAAGACACTACCAATCTTGACATGAATTATCTACAAGGGACTTAAGATTTGCTTTCTTTTCCTGTGGTTATGCGTCCTATACAATTGGACAGGTGAAGAAACTAAGTTTGGTGAGGAAAATAGAACGCTTTGAGCAAAAATGTCACTTTTGGTTGCCACATACTATCATTGGAAGGTTGCATGCATTCTTTTTGTAGACCGATCTCAACAATTGAGTTGGAATTGAGTTGGACAAATTTTCGAAGAACTTTCAACTTAGTAGCCAATAAACCTAAATGGAAAAATAGACTCATGTCATGGACACTGATGGACATCTGACATGTTTCCTCCAAACATGCCTACGGTAGAAGTAGCGGGTGAGGACGTTATAGATTGGGCACAAAATGGTTGGGACCATGAGAACAACATCTCCGCCCATTACACTGAAAAGAAATGAAAACCACTTTGGCCAAATCCTACACCTTTTGTCTTGGACCATACCAAATGCCCCATATGTATTGAACCATTTGGTTCTGAAGGAGGTTGGGCACTTGGATCCTGTAAACATGTGTACCATCTTCAATGTCTCATCATCCATTGTCTTATTAGATAGCATTGTGTCATCTGTGCTACACCATTTCATGATCGCTTGTATGCCACGTTCAATTTGATGACTTATATGCCAGCTTGTTGGGAACCCAACCGTGACATGACGACAAAGAGTCGATTTGGGGAAAAAGACTTGTTGTGGAGCTGGTGAGAGGGACTATATGATCAAAAAATAGGAGCTGCAGCCTCACAATCGAATTGGAAAATTGATCCAATGGAAATTGTCAAAGTTGCATTTAGCCTTATGGAAAAAGGACCACAAAATGAAGGAAAGAAGGCATTTTTTTTCCAATGCCTTGGTAGATATTTTGACAAGACCATCCAAACCTTCAGGTAGGATGCTCATTTAAATGGTCACCGTTGGAATTTGGAAGGGGAGCAAGGGGGCAATCGGAATGAAGATACCTCCCTAGAGGACTTAATTGATATAGTTTACCTCGACTCTACATACGGGCCTTATTATCAGAGCCAAGCAATTGACTATCTTTTGGAGATACACTCTCCAAGAACAAAAAGGACACTCAAAGCTCTCAAGGACTCCAAAGTCTTACAATCCATTTTTAAGGCAAATGAATCCACAACACGGACACGTGTCAAGCGCAAGCTTGGGGAGGGAGAGTTTGAGCATTACAAACTTCACAAAGCAAGTGGTTCTCAAGACAACCCCACCAAAATCAGTTGAACATTTTCATGATTCATTCATTTCAATAGTAGCTCCGTAAATCTTTATAGTATACATAATGTTAAAAAATAGGAGAGGACTAGGCTATATCCATGCTCATATTATTTAGCAATATTTGATGTTTCATGTTTTGTGGTTTTCGTTTTTCTTCCAAAGATTTGTATTGTGCTTATATATAACAAATCATATTGCTATGCTCTTGAATTTAAGTTACTTTTAACTTCTTGTAAAACAATGTGGATGTCTTTGTTGAGTTTGAATCCTATACAAAAATACAACAAACACAATTTCTGGTTTTCAAAAAAGCTTAGTAGTCCAAGAGTTTTCTTTCAATTTTTAATTGAGCAGGGGCAACACACCAATTTAACCTCTAAAGGACCGTGACTATGTTTTTACCAAAAATGCTTCAAAACTGCCATTTCTAGTACAAGTACCAAATTGTGGAAAAAATAACATTTTTGGACACATGTAACCTTTAGGTAAGATCTTGTAGTATTCTGACATTAGAACATGTGGAAAAAATTTCAGAAATTTCCACCGTGTGGATTGCAGAATATGAGCTTTTGAATTCATAGAATTTTTTTTTTTGGCCTTGCAAAAAATCAGGCAATTGTTCTTTACAAGGTCAACCAAGGTCAACCAAGGTCACATCATTATGAAAAAATCTCCAAAATGGTTGTAACTCTTTGGATTCATTCTTCAAAGCAAGTTCTCTACATGTTTGAAATTTTTTAGATCATTTGAAATTGTATAACACATAGGAAAAACATTGTAAGTAGAAAGAAGTAAAGAATGATTAAAAAATACAGACTAAATTGTTAGCAATTTATTTATGAAATTAAAAAATGCCATTCAAAAGGTTGCAATATTTTAATAAACAATCTACATCCTATAGTTTTATCTTTTTCAAAAAATATTGAAAATTGAGTAAAATAAAGGGCTTCAAAGTTTATTTTGGAGTAGAGAATCCATAAGTGCTCACAAACTAAAACTCCTCATAATTTTGACTCATTGATCAAAATGGAATTATTCAAAGCTTTAACTCTAGAAAACTCTAGAAAACTCTAGAAAATCAATTTCAAATTTTTGTTTTTCAAAAAGTTGATTTTTTCTGATCTTCCCGGACTACCTATTTACAAAAATAACATATTAGGCCATAACTTTTTACTCATATTTCCAAATGTCATGAAATTTAACAATGTACAAAGGATATTCCTTGTCCCCACCTTCTATTAAATTTTTAGCCTAAAATATAAAATCTCCAATCACATGTATCAACCCAAATGTTCTATACAGTGTAAAAATGCATGTTGGTCTTTTAAGGGTTAACTCCTAGGATACCATTATGTTTAGAGGCCCAAAACTGTAGGGTTACACCATTATGTTTAGAGGCCCAAAACTGTAGGGTTACACCATTATGTTTAGAGGCCCAAAACTGTAGGGTTACAGAAAGACCCCCATCCCCACCCCAATTTTTGTAGTGTTTGTCACAATACGTGCTGTACTATGACCTTTTGGAATAAATTATTTTAAAAAAATAAAAATAAAGATAATCATCAAAATACTAAAGACAATGTATCACCAAAATTTGACAACCAAGAATTTTGTAGGTAAACAATTATTCCCAAAATAGAATTATTATATTTTTGGAGAAACTTGACACTAATTTGTTAAAAATAGAAAAAGCAATTTATGAAAAAACTAAAAATTGGCCATTTGGGAGGACTTTATGGTTATGAGTTTTTGAGATTTCATAGAAAGAATAATCTTGAAACCATTTTCAATGTGCTTGTGCAAACTGCAAAGGACCCCTACTTGCATGGATGTTGAGGACATAAATTAATATATTTTTAGATGCCCTTTGGTAGGCATATGCCCACCCAGTGTAGAAATAGACCACCAAATTTTCAACTCCAAATCATTCAATTTGAATACACCGAATATAGTGAAAACCCTAAATCCAAAGTGTAACAAATTAACCCTATTGACATCTTCAATAAAAATTTCATGTTCATTGGAATTTTGCTTCAAAAGTTACACTAGATGATAACAACATCACTCAATTTGTGACAAAAATAGGATAGGTGTTTCTTGCAATGACTCTACTGCAAAATTCTTTGAACCATTGTATTCCAACTCAAATGAGGATTTTTACTTTGAGGATAATGGAGCAATCTTCCAATGTAAAAGTAGTTTTTTGGACTCAAATTTTTAAATTTTTTTAATAAAAACAAAAAATTAGGATACCAACTGTTACAAGAACATTTTTGCCACATGAAATTGACTACATTCAATTACATGTCAAATTGAAATATATACATCTAAATCTGTCATTATTTTTTCTCCGGTTTACTTGATTGTCAAAATGATATAATTTTGATGTGAAGTTGGTAGCCTATTTGAGAGAAACCCAAGTCATTTTGTATTTTTTCGACATATAATTCAAAACATTTGGCTATTCTTTTGTATAAATTCAGAAATCATTTATTTTGAATATGTAGAGGTGAAAAGACAAGCTCTTTATAAAAGTGGGGTGGTAGGAGGTAAATCAACCCATGTGGGATATGCAAATTAGCATTAGTAAGAACTCAACCGCTCATAGTTAAGCCAAAAGCAAGAATTGTGTTTGAAAAAGAATTCAAACTTCATTTAGGCATAGTAGAATAAAATAATTTCAAAAAAATTTGAATTAAGGTAACATGAAAAATCAAACTCACTTTCATCCCTCCAAAATGATTTGAGATTTTGAGCCTCTAGTCAAAAGTTATGAACAAAGTTCAAAGAGGAATTAGAAGAGACAATTTCACTAATGGGCAATTTCGTTAAAATGGCGAAATTCCGTAACTTTGGCAGTTTTCACAGTTCAAAGCGGCCGCTCTGAAATGTTCAACTATCCTAGATTTCTGAAATCTAAACCGCTTATAGATGTTTGAAATCTACAATAGTCATAGATGTTGCTTTCAAAGTTCAGACCGCGCGATTTGAAATGTACATTAGTGCTAGATTTATGAAATCTATATAAGACAAAGATTTATGTAATCTATACCCCTCATAGATGTCACTTTCGCAGTTCGAAGTGGCCACTCTGAAAATGGCATACGGAATACCGCCATTTTAACGAAATTGCCGTTACTAGAAGAAACACATGTTTTTCTTGGCATGCCCATTATTTTTATAACAGATTTTTTTGGACGTCTATTTTGACACCTAGCTATTTTTATGTCAACAATAACATCCAATGAACATCATAATAACATAAAAACAACTAGATGTCAAAATAGATGTCCAAAAAAATCCATCATAAAAATAATGGGCATGTCAAAAAATATATGGGTTTCTTCTAGTGTTTTTTTGACATTTTAAAACATCCTATCTGAATTTTGTTCATAATTTTTTTTGAAGACTCAAAATCACAAATGTATTTTTGGAGGTGAAATTTATCTTGATTTTTCAACTTTACTTACTAAATTTTAATTTTTTAAGAGCTATTCTACTACGCAAAAAAAAGGTCTGAAATCATGCTTTGAACACATTTTCCTACATTTTGTCAATGAGTGGTCAAAATCTCATCTTTAAATTATACCATATCATATGAAGATTCATAAAATCATGAAGGACAATGGATTTCATTACAAAAATGACCTCTGTACCCTCTATCCAAACCATCCTCACAATTTGTCAATGACGTAATTCTATCATTCCATCATCAAATTTTTGAAATGACAAATTGGTATTTGACTCAATGGATTGTTATTGGATTCTTAGGATTTTCAGCAAACCATCTTTAAATTTTTTTGTAG
This sequence comes from Antitrichia curtipendula, assembly GCA_951230915.1. Classification (NCBI taxonomy): domain Eukaryota; kingdom Viridiplantae; phylum Streptophyta; class Bryopsida; order Hypnales; family Leucodontaceae; genus Antitrichia; species Antitrichia curtipendula. Next base: position 7,945,653 of record OX579639.1, on the reverse strand, counting down.
ATTTGATATTTTGATTGTCTGGTCCCAAATTAGCAAAACAGTTCAGCATTCATTTTTTAATTGATTAAAGCCGAAAGAATTGCAAGCTACCTCAAATCCCAAGTTTGGATGGCCGGGAGGGTAGCATTGGTAGCCAGTGTGGAAGTAAGTTTCCACTTAAGTTTGGTCACATGACCCTCTCAAAAGAGTCCAGAAAAAAGTGGAGAATAAAGAATCTCCCAAGGACTTCGTCGTCTCATAGGTATCCGAGAAAGCCACCACTTAAGTGGAGTCGAGTGTGTGTCTCTCCCAGGTACAATAGTTTTGTTGCTTGATCGATATCTTCAAACTGCGCGCAAGTTTGCAATGGTGATCAATTAGTCGGATCACTCGGATGAATGCCTTGATGACACAGATGAATGCCTTGTCAGATGAATGCCATGCAACCAATTTGTGTCTGCGTCGTCAACCTCTGGCTCAATCGCAGCCTCAAGAATCGAAGTTAGTGCTGAAATGCACAAAATCGATGCATCAGTTGTGAGCTAACTTAGTTGGTCTAGCTCCCACCTCTTTTGCACACGGATTGCGCGCACACGTTTGCACAGTCATGTACGTACGTGTTCTGACCTACTAGCTGTCGATCAAGTACAGACATCGCATCATCAAGACTCAAGAGCTTGATGATCGAGAAGTGAAGACCACTCCAGCATTTCTCAGTGCCTTGATCGATCGATATCGTTCTGTGCTCAGTCAGTATTACGACACCGGCCAGTTTCTCGATTCGATCAATTCAAGGTTGATAGACGACCCTGTAAGTTGATTCCCGTTTCAAATAGAACGGACTCCGAGGTTCCATTAATCTCCGACCCACATTGCCGAAAGCCCTGCAGGACCAAGGAAATTAAATAAAATTGAGCATGTCCGTTTTGCATCCAAAGTTCGGAAGTACCGACGTACTGTACGCCCCGTAAGGTGCACATTCGAGGATCATGCATCTTGGAATTGATTGGTTGCTTACCGTCCTTGAAGAGTTGAAGGGTCTTGGGAGGAACTTTTTTTTTGCAAGAGGGATTTGACAAAGCACGTTGTGGGATCGGAAAGGGCGGACCCTATTGTCACCATTCAGAAGTCCAAACTTGATTCACAGTAAGGTGGGGTACCCCGCAAAACCGCCACTTTTGGCTACTGCGCCTAGTTAGTTAGTATTATTGAACTGGTCAAATTGTCATTGATTTTCTTGTTGGCAGGAGAAAGGAGGTTCCAACACACCAAAGAACGCCACATTTGGGTACAGTACGCAAAAGTTATGAAGGGTTAAAGTCTTTAATTTTTGGTAGAGGTTCTAAAATCGTTTCTTCAACATAGTTACATACATAGTGGTTTTGGAGATGTATAGAGAATGATGATGGTGGTTTTAGGCAAGGACGATTTGGGGGTATACCCACCTTAATCTAGAGGTTTCATAAGGTGTTGAAAATTTGGAGAGTGCACTCAGTGTATTTTGTATGTAATCACATGGAGTGAACAATAGTCATATTATGTTTACAGGTGGTATACAACATGCAAATAATTGAGGGTGTTTCTTTCTTTTAAGATTTGTATGTATATTATATCTAATGTGTATTCAATTTGAATTATAAGAAAAACTAGAAGGCCTTCAATTTGCATGAATATATGTTTAGTGATTTTTTGAATGAAAAAAAAAAAATCTAATAGTCTAAGTATTTGTGGCCTATTATGAACAAAAAAAATCCTTATGTATGAAATTTGTCTTCAGAAGAAGGATTTGCCTATTCAAATAAATAAATAAATACATATACATATACATATTGAAGCTTATTTCTTTTCTTTTCATTTGTATGTATATTCTTGTTTTTCTTGCACAGAAATTGTATATGAAATTGTATATGTAGGGATATTTATTTTGTAGGGACTCATTATTAATGTTAATCCTTGAAGGACAAAAGTCCCTTTGAGGAAAAATTTAATTTAAAACAGGTTCTTAAAATCTAAATTTTGGCATTTTTATTTTTAGCTTTTTTCTGAGATGGAAAAAATAATAAACTTATTGGATATGTATCTTTTATGTTAATTGGCACGCAAGAATTTATCCCACCTTGAAGAAAAATAGTCACTCTTGAGCACCTCCCAAAAGCATAAAAATAAAAATAAAAATATTAAGATGTTAATTTTATTTTAATATATTTGTATCTACATCTAAAGATTTATTATTCCATTTGGAATAGTGTCTTTAATGATATGGAGAGTCATTTGCAAATTATCATAGTATTTTCTTCAAAAAATTCATGATTCAAATTTTAACACAATTTCCAAATATTTTGAAAGAAAAAAAAAATAGATTTAGATTTCTTAAACAATTTATTGTTATGATTAATGTATTTTAATCCTATCTTACTTTTATTATCGATCTATTTTTTTCTTTTATACATTGCTACATCTACTAAAAACTAAAAGGATACATATACTATCTCCAAGATACTTAGAATAAATAGACATCTAATTGAGGTTTCTGTAGGGGGAGAGAAAGAAAAAACCCACGAAAGATGTAAAATAGGTTTATGTACCTCAGTTATGAATCTTGGGTTGTTTGAAAGTGTAACTCAAAAATTGGTTGGTAGGGGATGAAGCCCAAGACATGTGATTCTAACAATCACCCCTGCAACATTTGTCAAATATACTCTAAAGTACGTTTTTGAATGTTCTCTGAGTACATAACATCACAAAGTCTAGACCATGAGTTCGCACGTTAATTACAATTTATCCCATCATGACGATGCATTACTTTGCATCATTATCGAATCGTTACAATGCAAGTAATGCCATGGTTGTCATACTGTACGGACGTCCGGTTCGCCCGTCCGTCCGTCCGGGACGTCCGTTAGAGGTCTCACCCGCCCGATACAGTCAACACAAAGTTGACTTTATGAAACCAAAAAAGTAGGCCACGGGGACGCCACGTGGATTTAGGAACATGCAGGGCAGGGACTCCAGAGTCAGGGCGGGGACTCCATTGAGTGGGGGCAGGGACTCCATCCAGTAGGGGCGGGGACTCCAGACAATGGGGGCGGGGACTCCAGTGAGTGGAGGCGGGGACTCCAGTGAGTGGGGGGCGGGGACTCCAGTGAGAGGGGGCGGGGACTCCAGAGAGTGGGGCGGGGACTCCAAAAAGTGGGGCGGGGACTCCAGCGACTGGGGCGGGAACGTGAGGAGGACGGGGCGTGGACGGCACGTGTCGGGGCGGGTACTTGAGGAGCGGGGGAATTATATAAAACGAGTCCCCGCCCTCATTTTTTTGCCAAGTCCGCGCCCTACGCCTCACACACTAGTTCGTCCCCCACGGCCTATGTGAGTGAGTTTGGTGGGTGGTGGGCTTGGCCCTCATATGTGACCCGGTTTTTTTCAAATTTTCGGGGCTTTTGTGCTTGCAGAGGCCCATTGAACAATTTCTTTTCGTTATGGCGGGGGAAGGGAGTGCATCGGCGGAGAAACGTCCTATGTTTGTAGATTTAGATGATGTCAGTGAGATGGTAATTCCATCCACGGACAACTTGATGGCCTCAGGTTCATCGAACCCTTCTTCATCAAGCCAAAAGAAACGCAAGAAAGCACTCAATCCCCATATGCCTCCACATGAATTCATAGTTGAAGGGAGAGCAATAGTTGTGGTGTTCTACACTCGTCGCAGTACGACTATGTTGACCAGGGAGTATGTGGCGCTCAACGAAGAAGGGTACCACAAACTCACGAGGGACTTGCGAACGGAGCTGGAGTCAAAGTTTGAAGCATCTGAGAAATTCAACAATTTCTCCGATTATTGGTTACACCAAGACTGGCTGGATAAACAGGTGGTTGCCTTCACAACCAATATAGTGTCAAATTGGTGTTACCACATGGGGAAGAAAGAAGATGGTAGCGATTGGGACACACAAAATAAAGAAGTGGTTGCAAAGTTGAAAATCATTCAAAACTTTGCTCAACAATTTTCTTCATCACGTAAGAAAAAGCAAGCACCTTGGAAAGCGACAATTGAAGACACCATAACAGCTCATTGTGTTAGTGGAACATTCAAGTGGCTTGAAAGTTCAGTAAAAGTCATCCCCATGCCGGAACAGAGTGCCGTTGGTTCATATGGGACCGTGAGGAAGGTGATGCTTACAAAACTTCAGAGCATTTCTAGTTGGATATTTTTTGCTGGGAAGAGCTTGAAAACCACGAATGAAAAGGAGAAGCGCCAAGGAATCATCAATGAGGCAGGCGGGTGTCCAGTGAGACATCCTGGCATCATTCGAATTGCGTACCTCCACCCTAAAACGATGGAAGGCTACACGTTATGGTGGAATGGAGGCTCTCTAATTTCTTTCTTATCCAAATACAATTCGAAAGTAAGCGAAACATTGGATGTCGATGAGATTAAGCATGAACAAGGTACAGGGTTGACAAAAGAGGAGCTTACATGGGTTGCAACTTACCGACGGAACCGAGTGAACTTGGCACTCTCTTTGCTTGTCATTGTGGAGAAATGCCACGATGCGCAGTACATGCACAACGACATCACTCCATCCAATATTTTGCTCCATTTTGATGATTATAAAGAGCACACGGTGTATATAGGGATATGTGATTGGGGACTTTCTAGCCGAGCTGTAGAGAAGGAGCCGTCAAGGTATGGCTTTCCCAACAAGGACATCCTAGTGAAGGAGAAGAGAATGCAAAGGTTTGCAGCCCCTGAATTGTTTTATATATACGGAGAGCAAGGTTCGGCAAATTCAATTGAGGCCATGCAAAAAATGCATTTGTATTCCATGGCAACTGATGCATATGCGGCCGGATGGATAGCAGCACAAATTTGGAAGGAAGAGTGGGACTCCAAATACTTTACAACAAAGAATCCAGAGCAGTATCAGAACCTCAGGATCAAATTGGAAAGCCTCGTAAAAGAGGATGTGAGTGAAAGGGCGTCAGTGCCAGATGTTCTCGACGCATTGAAGAAGGCCCCCCACTGTTGGACTATGCCAGAATGTTGTTATCGTATATAGTATTTAGTTTTTTTACTTTTTGTAGCTTAGCATATAATTCAGGCATAGAAGGTAAATCATCCTCATAGAGGACCATGTGTATGTACTTCGCAATTGCCGAACACCTCAAATATATATGAAGTCGGATGCATTGTACATTCAAAATCTCATGTGAATATATTAACCTGCTATGTCATTGTTCTTTCTCATTGCATGTTTATGAGTTCTATGAATTGATGATAAAACTTTTATAAAAATAGTGAATGCAATAGTTTGGTATAAAAATACATACACTTTATCTTTTCACTATGTCTATGTTTTACAGTTTTAGAAGTTAATGAAGCCCCCCCAAAATAAAATAAATGATCCAACAAAAAAAAGAATAACATTGAAGTACATTGGGATAATTTTAATCATGAACACAAAAAAAGGTTCAAAAAAATTAAAAATTATAAAACGAAAAAAAGAAAAGGAAAGGGAATGATGGAACCCAAAAATAAGATTAATGGCTTTGAGTTGAGGTGGAAGAACTTTAGTAAATTAGAAAAAAATAAAGTAGGGAAAGGAAAGATTGAACGACTAAAGCTAAACTATGAATTCGAATAAAATAGTCTTCTCACTTAATGAACGAAAACAAAATAGAAAATGGAATGTTTGAACAAAAAAAAAAAAAATAACTATGAGTTGGGATGGGAGAGTTTTAGGAATGAAGCGAACAAAAAAAGATAATCATCCAAGCCAAAAGGAATGGCATAGAGTTGGCATGGGAACTCCTTTGTTCATGAATGAAAAAAAAAATAGGAAAGGAAATCATGGAACAAATCCGAAATGGCTTGGGGTTGGTATGGAATAATTTTGTGAGAGACATAGACCCACAAAAAATAGTGTGTCAAAGTGATTTCAACTAACACCCCAAAAAATTTACCATTTAGTTCGGATAGATTTGCGTTACCACAAAAAGTAAATGGAATTTCCTTTAGATGAAAGAGCTTGGCTAATAAAAGAAAAAAATGAAATTAATAGGAATGATCATTCAAAAATAAATGGCCTCGAGTTGGGATGGAACAATTTTGTTAATAGCGGGAAAAAAAAATCATTCCACCTTACACAAGTGGCATTGAATTCAAATAATTTTTTTTGGTAATGATGCCCACAAAATAGGGAAGAGAATGAAAACACCAAAAAAATTATGGCAATCACTTGAAATGGAAGTGTGCTTTAAAAATCAATGTCTAAAAGGGGAGATGGAGTGACCAAAGCTTTAGAAAAGCATACCAATTTATTTTAGGATTTTTAGCGGGAAGAATTATTTTTACGGACTTAAATAATCTAACATTAAAAGAAATATGAATGGTGGAGTGCTTTCTTATATAGAAATGATTTGGGTGTCACTATAAAATAATGTAACATCCAAAAAATCTATGGAATAGTGGAGTGATTTGGACATGGAAGTGGTTTGGGGGTTACAAACTTATAATGAAGCAATTTAACACCCAAAAAAAATATGGAATGGTGGATTGATTAGGATATGGAAATTATTGGGGTGTTAGAGTGATATGATCTAACATTAAATCTCAATATGGACCGCTAGAGTCACTTAGAACATGGAGTAATGTAGAAGGCTCAGAAATCACTCATCTAAGGGCTGGTTCGCATTTCTACAGTATTTCTTTACATGGGAATATTTTTAAGCTCATCCTTGAAACCAAGAAAAATTGATGAGGAATGTAGCCCAATCGGTTTCATATTTTTTTAAACATTATTGAATTAATTATAAATTTTCAAAGGAGATGTGTCCTAGGTCCCTATTTATATTCTTACGTCCTTCATATTGCAATTCTAAAGAAAAATGGGGATAGCAAAGACAATGATTGGCTCTTGTGATAAAGAATGTTTTTTTCCTTCCTTCCTTTTTGTCTTTTGAGGTCAATTTGAAAACTGCATCATGTCCATTCTACAACCACTTATAGGGGCAGTTCTTAATGCCAAAACTCTTTTTGAGCCTTCTACCTTAGGAAATGGAAATATGTCTAAGCACATTAACTTCGTATATTTAAATCATGTCCGCACCCACTCTCTGGAGTCCCCGCCCCACTCTCTGGAGTCCTCGCCCCACTCTCTGGAGTCCCCGCCCCACTCTCTGGAGTCCCAGTCCCACTCTCTGGAGTCCCCGCCCCCACTGTCTGGAGTCCCCGCCCCACTGTCTGGAGTCCCCGCCCCCTCCCGGTGGAGTCCCCGCCCCCGCTCGGAGGAGTCCCCGCCCCCACTCGGAGGAGTCCCCGCCCCAACTCGATGGAGTCCCCGCCCTGGCGTCCCCCAGCTGCAACTATATAAGGCCGTCCCCGCCTCATTTGTCCCCGCCCTGCATACTCTCAGCCTTCCATCTCTTCATTGAGCTGGTTGTAAGCGTTGTGCGGGGTCTACTTGATTGCCACGTGGAGGATTTCGCTTTTTTCTACAAAAATGGATACACCACCAAGAATGATCAAGGAAGAACGAGATAGGACCCGACCACGAGCCGGAAACAAACATCGTAAGCGACTACATGTTCTACGAAATCCTAACAAGCTTGCATTCAGGGGGTGGGAGGGCGTGCTTGAACCATGGACATATGATGACTGCGCCAATTACATTGAGTGGTGCCACATAGACAAGTTGTTCCTGGAAGAGCGACACAACTGTCACAGACGCTTCCACAAGGCAAATTTAAAATACTGCCTGGACGAAGAGTTTACAAACCGATGCATTGAGGTGTACCAAGTGTTGTATGCTCTTTCAAACGTCATACGCAATGAAGTGCAACTTTTCCTTGTACGAGGGGTCTATGCGGAGCTGAAGTTGAACAAGAGAGTGGATTGGTCAACTTTGAAGCAAATGGGAGAAAATGTCAATATTCCTACTCCAGCAAATGGATTCATTCCAAGGGGGGTAAAAAGATACCCGGAAGGTGGTCTAGGGAAAACAAATACGCAGGTTCAAGCACCACGAAGATATGACACTGAAGACTCATCTACGGACGACGACTCAGATGGATCTCGTGTACCAGTTGTAGTCAGCCATAGAACTCAACTACTACGAGCTAAAAAGAGGAGGGCTTCGTGTCAAACTGCTGAGGTTTTACACAAAAATGTTGTGGAGGAACAGGTGCCACCTGTTGACGAACCAGTGGTAGGAATTGTGGATGTTACAGCTGCTACAAACCAAATCCAGGGTTTGTTGATTGAAGTGAATGAGAAGAATGAGGAATTGCATTCTTTGTATAATGATGTTAACAAAATGAGAGAAGACATGCAAGAGAAGGACAACATTATCAATCAACAACAACGTGAGATGGAGGTACTTCGGCACGCTCTTGAGGCAGCAACATTGGCCAATCGTGGTCAAGATCCACGAGGGGAAGCGCAAGGGCCTTCAAATAATTCTCAAATTCCATTGGAACCTACAGAAGTTGGTGCAACAATGGATACTCAGGATGATTCTTTGTCCTTTGGAGAATTACCCGCAAATGTAGGTGCAGCAGAGCCAGTGGACCAAAGCATCCAACTGACGGACGCGCTTGCAATGAATTTGACATTGAAAAATCAATTGCATGCATTGATGGAGCAATATTACCAATGGAAGCTGGCATGTGTCTTCAGTGTTGACAGGACTAGGCAAATGGTGGAGGAATTCAAAAAAATTGACCACAATTACGGCGCACACAATCAAGAGAGGGTTTTTGGTTTGACATCGTGGGCCCTGGTGGATGATCATTTCAACATGGATGAAATGGCAACCATTGACATTGCTGGTGGACAAACAACCATCGACTGGTCCAAACATGATTGGGATTTCAAGAATGAAGTTGGCTCTGCCGTGGACCATGAAGGCAATCCATTACTACTGTGGCCAAACCCTTCAACCTTCGTACACGATGGAACTACATGTCCCATTTGCCTTAATCCATTTGGCCCGGAAGGTGGAATGCACTTAGGCACGTGTGAACATTTGTACCACCCATTCTGCCTAATTAGCTTGATGATTGTCCGCCGACGTAGTTCACTATGCAAGGCTCCTTTCCATAAGCGCTTGTATGAGTTGTTTGGATTAGTTCCCTACATGCCACCGCATTAGGAATTCAATGCTGAAAATGCCCCTGATCATTCTCAGAAGTGGGGAACAGACTTGGTGTGGAGTTGAAAATTGAACATCCATTCGTTGGGCAAACAACAACTTTGTACCGAATGGGGTTGGGAAAAAGATCCGGCTCAAATTGTGGAGGTGTGCCACCACTTGGTTCCATTGAAGGACAACTTTAGCCAAGGACGACGGAATTTCTTCTTCCAATGCTTCAATGGGCATTGGAATGAGGCACAAGAATACTTCCAATTTGGACCTCATCCTCTTGGATGGTTGTGGGGCGTTGATGGAGTTCGCATTACTGACGACCAGGGGATGCGGAGGGGGGAAGACATTGACATGCCAGACCCTGCTGAACTTGTACAACTATCGGAGTCAGAGTGGCGAGAAACCTTTCGAAATGATGGGATGGACTTCTTGTTGGAACAACATAGCCCGGGAACTCTCCAATGTCTTCAAAGCCTCAAGCAATCACAAATATTGAAGGCTCTTTTAGAGGAAGACGGACCAGCGAGGAGAACTCGATCCGCAGTTCGTAGACTTCGTTTGGGAACAAATGAAGACCTTCCAATTCGCGCCGGGACACATGACAATGAGGCTGGACCAAGTGGCAGTGCAAGTAGTCCAATGAACATGGACTAAGTATAGTTTTGAGTATAGTTTTGAGTGTTTTAGCTAGTGAGCTTAGGTTTTCTTAGAAGACTTATTTTCCTAGCACTATAATATTATATAGGCTTATATACTTTCCTACTTTGTATTACACTATGCATATGAAATATATTTGATTTTGTTTTGAATGATTTTGCCCAAAGTGACTTCATTTATTTTTTGCACGTACTCATTTGAAATTTGAATGGACTTGTGGACTTCATACATATTAAAATTATTTATACCATGAAATGAAATGTCATTGAATTGGAGTACAATTCATTCCCAATTTCCACTCAATGAATAGAAGTAGGGAAGGTTGGACGGACCACGAAAGCACAAAGTGGCCCGAACTTGAAATTAGGGGAAAAAACGCTTTTCAAATGTCATTAATGCCTTGATGGAAATATATATATGCAAAGGAATGATGGAACTCTCCTCCAAAAGGGATTGAAATAGGTAAAAATTCACTTGCAAAATAGGCAAAGGAATGATAGAGAAAAGCAAAAAATAGGGAAGTAATTACCTACTTAAAAATGAATGGCATTTAGTTGGGATAGAATAACGTGACAAATGAAGCCCAAAAAAATTAGAATGGGTTTAGAGAATACAAAATTTAAATGGCCTTTGATTGAGAATTTTAGATGGAGCAATTTTGCTAATGAAGCACAAAAAAAGTAGGAAGGTAAACTGAATGCCAAAAATTGGCATTGAGTTGGAGAAAAATTAGGAAGAGAATAATAATGCCATTTAGTTTTTATATAACTTGGGATGTAACAATTTTGCTAATCAATCTAAAAAAAATTGGAAAAGAAATGAATCCAATAAATTAGGAAAGGGAAAGAATCCCCCCCAAAAAAGAAAGGGAATGAATCCCAAGAAACATTTGATAAGGGAATGAATCCCAAAGAAATAGGAAAGGGAATGATATACAAAAAATAAAGGGCATTGGCCATTGGGATGGCATGGGATAATGTTGCAAATGAAGTTCAAATAAAATTAGGAAGTAAATGATATACCCAAAAAAAAGGCATCTATTTGGGATACAATAATCTTGCAAATCACTAACAAAAAATAAGAAGGGCTTAGGTAATACAAAAATTAAATTATTTAAATGGCCTTCAGGCTCATGATGGAATGGAGCCATTTTGGCATTTTGCTAATGAATTTTACAAAGATTAGGAAGGGAAAGAAATGTAAGTGCATTTTAAATGTTGCTAATAAAAACAAACAAATGTGAAAGAAATATGAAACAAATATTGTTTCACATTACCTCTTATGTCATATGAAAAATGGGAAGTGAATGGATAGACTTCAATTTCGTACCATAAAGAAAAAAATTTAGGGAATCCCTTAGGATGGAATAATTGTGCTAATAAATAAAACAAATAGGAAAGGAAATAAGCAAAAAAAAAATGCTTACCGTTGGATTAAACAATTTTAGGAATTAATGAAGAAAAAAAATAGGAAAGGAAGTGAGTTGGATGAATAAATATTGGCATGGAGTTCACATAAAAGAGTTCTATGAATTAATGAAGAAAAAAATGGTGTCTTTGAGTTGGGGACTTGGGGTGGAGACACTTCAGGAAATAAGCGAAAACAAAATAGAGATGGAAATGATTCAACAAAAAAAGATGAATTGAAAATTGAGATGGAAGATTGTTAGGAACAAAATAGAAAAAGGAATGATTCAACTAAACCAAAAAAATTAAATATAATTTGGGATGGGAGAGTCTTACGAATGAAGCATCTACAGAAAAAGAAGACAAAATGATCCAACCCAAAAAGAATGCCATACAATTGACAAGTTGGGATGGGAGACCTGTGCTAATTCCTGGAAAAAAATAGGAGAGGGAATGATGCCCCCCAAAAAAGGACAGTGACTTAGAATGGAAGACTTTTAGGAATGAAGCCCGAAAAATTAGGAAAGGAAATGATGGAATTAAAAATTGCAGTTGCATATTGAAGGCCTAGAATTTTAAATAACTCCCCTACTATTTCTTTCATTTCAAATACAATGCAGTTTTATCCTTTTATCTAGTACACTACATTTCAAAAATATTGATTAAACATTTACTAAATATTTCCTCAAAGTGTCCTAAACATTTCCTAAATCAAAGAATTTACATTGTTTTTTACAACCTAAATGATATGTTTGTTCAAAGTAGTTTGAAGTGTTAGAAGAAGTAAGGAAAAACATTTCTCACCACAACAAAGGAGACATCCTCTTCCATGGATTTTCTTCCAAATCTTAGGCCATGGACCTCTTTATTTGGCATCTTGCTTTCATTGTCTTGTCAGAATCCAAAATAAGTTGTTGAGGCTAAATTAATGCTTCCCACTCTCCAAGGAAAAGGGCGGTTCAAGGATGTCGCATTTCAAAGTCTTGCTTCCTGTGCTGGACGAGTTAGTCCCCGCCCTGGAGTCCCCGCCCTGCCTTCGAGTCCCCGCCCTGCCTTCGAGTCCCCGCCCTGGAGTCCCCGCCCTGACTTCGAGTTCCCACCCTTATTTGAAGTCCCCACCATGGAGTCCCCGCCCTATTGTACAGTACCCTCCAAAAAGTCTTGCAACCCCATTATGAAGTCCTTCAAATTTTCCTTTTTAATTCCATTTTAAGAACATACTATGAAAAGTATCCTATTAAATCTATTGCTTTATGGAACCTTCACCAACATATGAAATTTCAATGTCTAAAAATAGAAACTCCATTTTTGGTGAATTATTTTATTTATTTTTCACGATATTACATAATAATTAATTAGAAAATGTGTATGATGATTTCTTAAGATCTGATTGCGTATATATTTAGGAAACATCATTGTTCACATCTTTCATATTACAAAGATGCACACTATGTAGGTAAATTTTTTGTCTATTTGGCTTTAATGTATTTTGCAATTTCCTTTCATACATGTTCAAGGCAAAGGTCATGTATTCAAAAACATTTGAATAAATATTGTCAAATAGGATATCATTAGGAAGCTATGGTATTGTAGAAGCCTACTATATCATGAATTTTACAATATGTCTCGCTGACTAGCAACGACTTTGCAACAAAGTGTTACACCTACTACCATCAAGTACTACCACCTTGAGCTGCTATCTTAGCTTTGATTTGGTTTGGCATCGTAGAAATTGACTTTTGAATACTTTCTTGAGGTATATCCTTGCATGCCATATTCACTAATGTCCACATTTAGTCATTGTTGTAGGATCTACATCTTTTTTGTACTCGGTCTTTGACTTGCTTCTATAAATTCTCTATAGGATTAAGGTCAAAAGAATTTGGTGGCCACTCAATGAATTTTACATTATGTCATGGTGCAAAGTTGACCAACATTGCTTAGAACTTCACAAGTTTGCTTATAGAACTTCTAGCAACATCATATATACAATATTTTAGACAAACATTAATTTTTTCTCACAAAACTTCTAGGCTATGTCTACAAGCAACAATCACTAGAAGCATGCATGCACTAATGTTGATCCTCTCAACCGCAAAACCGGTTGAAATCCACTACCTATGATCTTCTACAATGAAATTTTCAAATTAGCATTGTCCCTTTAAATTTAGCTTAGTGTTTTCAAAATCAACCACCTTTCACAAAGAAAGATTTTTCTAAGAAGTGGAATGAGTTACAACAAGGTGCATGACTCACCTAGTTTGGGGCAAAAAATCTCAATCAAATATCTAAATTTACCTACCATGAGTTTGATTTGTAATCAAACTACTCAGATGAGAACTAGACATGGGGTTGCAAGAGTTCTTGGAGGGTACTGTACATTCAATTAAAAAAGAGTCCCTTGTGCCAAGTATTCCAAAAAATGAATCCCTTTACATGAAGAACAAACTATAACTTGTAACTTCTCATTGTTCTAAGACAAGAATGAAATAAAAAATCAATAGGAATATGAATAATGGATTAAAAAACAAATGGCATTGAGTTCGGAACTTCGGATGGAAGAATTTGTTTATGGATGAAGCAAAAGTGATAAGAAAGGGAATGATTCAACAAATCAAGAATGGCAATGATTTAGGATGGAAGAGTTTTTGGAACGAAGCAAAGAACAAATATAGGAAAGGGAATGACTAAATAAAAAAAGATTGGCATAGACTTGGAATAAAAGATTTTAGGAATTAGAAAAGGAAAAAAATAGGAACGTATATAAAAATAGAGAATCGAATGATTCTACATATAACTATTGGCATGCAATTGGAATTAAAGAGTTTTAGGAATTAATGAAGCCAAACAAAATAGGAAAGGGAATGGTGGAACAAAAATAAAATGGCATTGAGTTGAAAACAAAGTGTTTAAGGAGTTCATGTAGCCAAAAAAACTAAGGGGCATTGAGGTGGAATGAAAGAATTTTAGAAATGAAGCAGAAACAAAAACGAAAAAAAAGAGAATGATGGAACAAATAAATTATGGCTTTGAATTGAGGTGGTAGAACTTCAAGAAATAAGCAAAAATGAAGTAGGAAAGGGCATGATTCAACAAACAAAGATCGGCATGGTGTTGGAAGAATACTACAAAAGAGACTTGCTAAGTTTTGAAGCAAAACAAATTAGAAAAGGAGATCATTCAACAAAACAACCCAAAAAATATGAATTGGGATGGGAGAGTTTTAGGAATGATCCAAATAAATAGGGAAAGGAATGATGGAACCAAAAATGAACATTTGGCTTTGATTTGAGATGGAAGAGTTCTAGGAACAAAATAGAAAAAAGAATGATTCAACCAAAAGAAAAAAAAATTAGAATAAGTTGGAATGGGAGAGTTCTAGGAATGAAGCCCAAAAAAAGGAGAGAGAAAGATCCGACCTCGAATGAATGGCACAAACTTGGGATAGGAGAGTTTTCCTAATACCTTTCATCACAACAAAGGGGACATGCTCTTCCATGGAGTTTCTTCCAAATCTTAGGCCGTGGAGCTCTTTATTCGGCATCTTGCTTTCATTGTCTTGTCAGAATTTGTTGAGGCTAAAATTAATGCTTCCCCCGCTCTAAGGAAAAGGCGGTTGAAGGATGTCAAGCACAAGCGCATTTCAAAGTCATGCTTCCTGGGCTGGACGAGTACGTCCCCGCCCTGGAGTCCCCGCCCTGCCTTCGAGTCCCCGCCCTGGAGTCCGCGCCCTGCCTTCGAGTCCCCGCCCTAGAGTCCCCGCCCTGCCTTCAAGTCCGCGCCCTGACTTCGAATTCGCGCCCTGACTTTGAGTCCATTCCATGGAGTCTGAGATTGAGCTGCGCTCTCTCAAGTTCCTCCATTTGTGTGAACTGTCCGCCCCGAAGTCCGCGCCCTCTGTCCGCGCCCTAGCACAATCCATTCAGCGAAAACATTGGGGAGTGAAAGCCATTTTCTTTGCCCACGAATTTGGGGGCGTGACGACATTTAATGTTCCCCTTTTTCCATGAAAAGGAGGGACACAATCTTCCCAGACCATTAAGGATGGCGAAGGTCAACGTACTTTTCGATGCATCCCCGTGAGCACACCTGCATTTCTGTACTGGAGTTGCGCCCTGGAGTCTGCGCGTTCGAGTCCCCGCCTTGGAGTCCGCGCCCTGCCTTCAAGTCCCCGCCCTGCCTTCAAGTCCCCGCCCTGCCTTCGAGTCCCCGCCCTAGAGTCCCCGCCCTGACTTAGAGTCCCCGCCCTGACTTCAAGTCCACGCCCTATACTTTGGTGACGAAGACGTCCGCGCCCCCTTAAACCGCTAAGTATATAAAGGAAAGGAAGACCCAGCATTCCCCACATTTGTCACCTGGCCTCTATTTCTTGGACTTCAATTCATTTTGAGCTCCTTGTGAGTCTACTTGGGTGGCAGATGGCCCTAGTTTGCTGATGAGGTGATGTCAAAATCAGTTCAAGCAGTGGAGTAGCGCTAACTGCTGTTACTGATACTGTGTTTGGTATATCTTGGATCCTTTTAACTTCAATATAAAGGAGGAGGAAGACGGAAGAAAATATCCTTGGATCGTTGAACGCAATGGCAAGTCAAAGGAAGCAGACCAAGGAATGGGAGCCGTGGCTTCAGTTTACGGAGAATGGGGTTAAAGTGACTTGTATTTTCTGTGTTGGGACCTTCAGTTACAAACGTGAGCGTGCTTTTGCACACTTTGGATATGGCTCCAAATCGGAGAGGTCAATTTGTCGAAGTATGCCTCGTCCAGTGCGACATAGATTTGCCAATTGTGCAGGATTTGTCCCGCTACGAATCGATGTCGGGGACATGTATGAAGGAGAACCAATTCAAAGTGCGCCATCTAGAGCAACTCCTCTTGCAAGTTCAAGTGAAGCCACTGAAAATGAGGTGACGGGTGGGATCAATGGTGGAAGAGCAGAAGAAGGGGCAAACGTTTCAGAAGGAATTGATATTCTACAAACATCAAATAGTCTTGCTGGATCCAATTCTACGAGATCTGGATCATTACGTCAACAACGCATGGCGGACGCATTCAACATTGCAAAGAGGAAGGAGTTGGATGAGAAGTGGGCAAGTTTTTTCTATGAAGCGAATGTGCCATTTAATGTGGCAAGGCATCCAGCCTTCATTGAAGCGATGAGGGCAACCTCAGTGGCGAAGTTTGAATACAGTCCACCTTCTTACCATCAATTTAGGACTAATTTGATTGAACCGAGGAGGTTGCAAATTGAGAAGCAGATTCGAGAGAAGGTTGGATTTGCTGTCAAGTACTACGGGGTGTCGATATGCACCGATGGTTGGGATGATGTCAATCGGAGACCCCTCATGAATGTGATGATGTCATGCCCCACAGGTGATGTATTTTTGGGGTCAATTGATACTACCTCGCAAAAGAAAACCATGCGCTACATATCGGACCAAATGAACGTGTACATTGAGAAGGTGGGTCCCAAATATGTAACACAAGTGTGCACAGATAATGCAGCAAACATGCTTGGTGCATTGAAGGACATTACTAACACATACCCGCATATTTTTGCGCAAGGCTGCATGGCACATGCACTAGATCTCATGTTGGAAGACTGGGCCAAAGTCCAAGAATTTTCCGATTTAATTGCCAGGGCAAAAAGATTGTGCCAATACATTCGAAACCATCATGCGACCATGTCGGTTTTCCGCGAGTTGAGTCCGAATCTGCAACTCGTAGTGCCTAGCGAAACCCGCTTCGCTTGTAATTTCCTCATGTTGCAGCGATTGGTGAAACTCAGAGGAGTCTTGGAGCGGTTGAATAACCACCCACGTGTTCTAAATTTCTTTGATACCCTAAGGAATGAACAAAATGGACCGCAAGCAGCTACCGCTTCACGTAATGTCAAAAGAACCATTGAAGATGTGGCTTTCTGGCAACGGTGTGTGAATTACGTGTACATGACTGAAGACGTATTGAAGGCTTTGCGTGTGTTTGATGGACGAGAACCAGCCATGGGTCGGGCGTGGCTCGTAATGCACAATTTGCGAGGGCATGTGTTTTCTTTAAGAGAACCACCTTTCAGCTTACGTGATGACATAGCAGTCATTTTGGAAGAATCTTTCAGTGCAAGATGGCACATGGTTTTTGAAGATACACACTACGCAGCGGTCCTTTTGAATCCATACCTCTTGGATAACGTGGCGCTCAGAGAAGATCGAACTGCCCTACGTGCATTGTACAGAGTCATCCGCAACATGATGGGGAACTTGGGTGTCAATTTTGATGATGTGATGGCGGAATTAACAAAATTCGAGGAGGGTATTGGACCCTACAGTCCAGCTGAGACATCCAACATCCGTGCGACACAAATGCTTCCCCACCAATGGTGGCACAGGGTTGGAGATCGGGCTCTTTCGAAAATTGCCGTGCGTGTTTTATCCCTCACGTGTTCCGCCAGCTCCTGTGAAAGGAATTGGAGTATGTATTCCTTTGTTCACAATAAGATCCGAAATCGATTGGCCCCTGAAAAGGCAGAGTCCCTGGTATATATTTATACCAATAGCCGTGTACTTCGTCAACGACCAGGAGCCGATCCAGTTCGTTGGTATGATGCGAATATGTACTCAGAGGATTCTGATCCAGATGCCCTTGGACCGATCCCAGTGAATGAACGCAATCGGGAATTTGACGCACTGCAATCAGAGGAAGAAGAAGAGGTTGATGGGGAAGCCAACCGAGGAGCTCAAGAGTATCCGGCAAACCCAGATCTTTGGAGGCAAGGAGCCGATCACCTCGAAGAAGCGCGGAACTACTATGGAGATGCTGATGATGGAGAGGAGGAACTCCTTCGTGGTCGTAGGGGACCACCACCACCAAATCCTCGTCGTAGTCTTTCACCTCCACTTCCTCAAAATGAAAGGGTTGTAGAAGTCCCAGCTTTGTCGTCTTTTTTGGAGACCGACAATCCAAATGACGATAACGTTGATGATGGTATTTCCCACAACAACAACGACGATGATGACAACCTCCCTCCAGGAAATGGCGGCGGAAATGGCGGCGGAAATGGCGGTGGAAATGGAAATGGTGGTGGACATGAAAATGGCGAGAGAAACAGGGGGAGGAATGCGAATCCAAATCATGGAGGATCTTCTCACAATCGAGATGGCAATACACGCCCTACGGGAGTGGAACCAGCAACTCGTAACATTAGAGCTCTAGAAAGACAGCATGATAGAAACATTAGAAATGCAAGAGTGCCACGCCCTTTTGCAAGAAATCAACCGGCTGGTAACATGAGAAGGCCTTTTGATCCAGAGCATGTGGACCATGATGATGTTTTTGCTTTTGTAGAACCACCCGAAGACATTGCCCCTGTATCGGCTCTAGTTGCGGGCCATCCTGCTATTTTTGAACATGGTACACAAGTGCCACATTCCCTAGATCCATCTTCAGAAACAATTTCCAATGTCATCCAAAGACCTTCTCAAGAAGGATTAGGCTCAGTGGGAAATATTGATTTGACTCTGCAAAGAGTTTCACGTGGTAGACCACCTGTGGCCCCTCGGCCCTCCGTTCATCATGAAGTAGGTCAATATCAACAAGCCCGTGGACGGACGAGAGGCCATGGTAGAGCTGCAGGCCGTGGAGGGAGTACAAGCCGAGGACGAACAGAAGATCTGCATATTGGAGAAGCATCATCGCCAAGGCATGCTAATCGGTCACCCCTCGGAATTGGAGCAAGAGATCCAAATAGGGTGATAGAACCATTCCTAAGTACATACGTATCAGGACCTAGCCGGTCAACTCCGGCATTTGTTGTTCGAACAATTCCAGGTGGGCCTACTATAAATTCTGATGCAGAAGACCCCAACGCACAACGACACAAGAGGTTGAAGCGCAAACGTACTCATGGCCAAACAACTATAGAGCTTCGAAATGAAAACTCGGAATTGAGGAACATTGGACCACCGACAGTGGTGAAGCAGAAGATGAATATGACAGCAATGAAGATGCCAATGATGAGGCACCAGAGGATGATGATGTTGTTGTTCGAGATGCTAATGCAGCGAATCCAAGTGCCCAAGAAGTTCGTAGGTCGAGTCGTTTGAATAATTGAGGTTATTGAGTTGCATCGATGGTAGATCTTGGATCTTTAAGAGTTGAAGACAATTGTAGCAATTGGAAGAAATATAGACGAGAAGCCAAAAAAATGTTTTGGATAACCTATGAGAAACAGAGAAAGTGAGCGTATTTTGGAAGTATAGATTCATTGTATTGATATTGTACTTTGCAATGCATGAATTTTATAAACTATTTTGGTTATCACAAACATTGCAGCCTACCTGTATTTTTTTTGTGTATTTTGTATTTGATGGGCCTCCTGGAAACCTTGGTGGGGAAATCATGTAAAATACATTCCAGTTACTGGTTCTTTTTAATGCAGTGGGGTCTCCTATTTGTTCCGAATTTTTTTTATACATATATATATATATATATATATATATATTGTAGAACACATAAATTTAATCCACCATTGCCCGTCCGCGCCCTCCCACTCACGTTCAGGTCCGCGCCGTACCTGAAGGAGTCCGCGCCCTAACGCGCTGAAGTCCGCGCCCTGCCTGAAGGAGTCCGCGCCCTGCCTGAAGGAGTCCGCGCCCTGCCTGTCACAGTGAAGTCCCCGCCCTGCTTGAAGGAGTCCGCGCCCTGACGCGCTGAAGTCCGCACCCTGACTGAAGGAGTCCGCGCCCTCACTGTCACAGTGAAGTCCCCGCCGTTCCTTGAAGGAGTCCGCGCCCTGATGCGTTGAAGTCCGCGCCCTGACTGAAGGAATCCGCGCCCTGACTGTCACAGTGAAGTCCCCGCCCTTCTTGAAGGAGTCCGCGCCCTGACTGAAGGAGTCCGCGCCTTGACTGTCACACAGAAGTCTCCGCCCTGCTTCGAGGAGTCCGCGCCCTGCTAGCCGAAGTCCGCGCCCTGCTTGAAGGAGTCCGCGCCTGACACTCACATTGAAGTCCTCGCCCTGATTCGATGAGTCCGCGCCCTGAAGCGCTGAAGTCCGCGCCCTGAATGAAGGAGTCCGCGCCCTGACACTCACACTGATGTCCCCGCCTTGCTTGAAGGAGTCCGCGCCCTCACGCGCCGAAGTCCGCGCCCTGACTGAAGAAGTCCCCGCCCTAACGTCCGCGCCCTAACTGAAGAAGTCCCCGCCCCTGGATCCAGCTGTCCAAGCTGACGTGTCATTGAAAAAAATTCCACAACTTTGAGAAATTGAGGCCGTCCAGTTGGTCCGGACCGTCCGTCCGGTCCGGTTTGCCCATCCGTCCGGGACGTCCGATGCCCTAACTCGCCCGTTATGACAACCCTGAGTAATGCATCGTTATGATGGGATAAATTGTAATTAATGTGCGAACCAATGAAGCAACAATAACCACATGATAATTGTTGACAAACCCTAGGGTCTAAACTTTGTGATGAAGACATTCTTGATGTTTGTTTTCTACAATTTGGGTTGTTTATATACATGCTCTAGAAACTAAAGTTCAGCACCTCAACAATCCCAAAATCCAAATTATTTATAAATTCATGGATCCTAACAAAACTTTAAAATATAGAACTACTAAATACATAGTTGGAATCCCAATCTCTTACAATCTCTATCTTTTCTAGTGAAACATATACATATAAAAAAATCTAATATAGAGATAATTAATTTCATCAATATTTGAACTTGGTAATTGAATTACTTCAAATTTCCAACTACCAATCAACTATATTTAGTGCAATTTTTCAAATTCTACCATGAATCCAACTAGTTTATTCTTCCAAAAATTTGAACATTAATTAATACTAAAATTATACCCCTATACAAGCAACAATGTTAGCATGTTAACATAGAAATGCAAGCCTATGAGCCTTGAGTATATGTATAAGTAGATACTCTACAATCATTCAAGGTACTTATAATATAAATATTTATGAAAGATGTTTATAATATAGACACCTATAACCTAGGTATATACACTCTTATACTCATGTCCTCATAATTCTAGGCTTACATAGCATCAATCATGCCTATGCAAGTATATTCAACAATTTGTACATTATAAATATTGAATTACAATTCAAAAAACATTATAAGATGTTTACAATTCGGGAATTCAAAATATTCAATAGTTAAAAAGCCTAATGTGAAAAAGAAGAGGATTACAAAAAATTAATCTATAATTATCAATTTTGTGAAAAAATTATATATATATATATATATATATATTTTTTTTTTTTTTTTTTTTAACATGGACAATTTCCATTAAAAAATTATATTTTTAGATTTACATGATTGTAGATACATTTAAACTATTTGTTATCCTTAGTGTGTGGAAAGGATGGTTTTTGATAAATCTTTTGCATTATACTTCCAAAAGGTGGTAGACTCAAAATAAAAGTATACGGGCTATTTTTTAATCTTCTTCTAAATTTTCTAAATTTTCAAAAATATTTAATCATTTATAGATAGCCCTCAATGAATCACATAATTTTAAGAGCTACAAATTGAAATATAATGAATATACAAGATCGGAATAATACAAGTAGGTTAGTATGTAAAGGATTAAAGGTCAAAATTTCTTTTGTATTAATAGACAAATATTTATATGCAAAAAATTAATAATATAAATGATGTTTTAAATATTATATTATATTATTATTAAAAAATAACCGTGATTAGTATTCACATCATTTTATTTTAGAAAAACAAATTCAAAACTTACAAAGATAAGAAAGATTGGTATTTATATGTTTCAGATATTTATAGGTACGTGGTAGATCTTGAGAGTTGGAACTCTTATTTTTTTTGTCCTTTCA
This sequence comes from Antitrichia curtipendula, assembly GCA_951230915.1. Taxonomy (NCBI): domain Eukaryota; kingdom Viridiplantae; phylum Streptophyta; class Bryopsida; order Hypnales; family Leucodontaceae; genus Antitrichia; species Antitrichia curtipendula. Next base: position 7,923,617 of record OX579639.1, on the reverse strand, counting down.
ATTCACAAACTTCATGTGAATTTTTTGTATGAAAAAAAAATGATAATTGAAACAAAATTTAATAGGAATAAAAAATAATCTTAAAACTTAATTACTAGGTACAATTTAAAATGTGTAATTTATAAATTAGTAACATCAATATATATACTATTTGAAGAAAAACCCATCAATATGATATTTTATATTATTGTTGAAACTTTTGGAGGGAATTGAATGACTTTTGAAAACTTTGCCTACGACAATTTAATATTTGTCTCCTTAATATTACTTCTAATAATTGTGAGGTGAAAAACTTGTTTGAAGCAACTGAGTACACCAATCTCATTCAAATAATTTAGAAGTTGGATTTTTGAAGGATTTTGCATATGTGGATTAGTTTCAAGTAATTACAATCCTTATTTAGTAAAATTTACATAAAGTGGTGTACCAAGATCAATGATTACAAAGCTTCATTCCAACAACTTAGACATTTATAATCAATTCAAAATAATTGTAGAAAAATTTCTTGAATAGTTTTTTTTAATAACAAAGCCATCTATGTATTAGAAAATATCATATGGGACATTAATATGAAAGTAAAGCCTTATGCTATGATTTTGGAATGTTTGAAAAACATCAACTTTATTGTCAATCAATAAAAAATATTAAAATCAACTTCGGATTAATTGTTGCATCTAAAACAATTGTTTAAAGATCTAAGTGGTCTTGTAAGAAAGAGAAAGTGTACCTATATTTAATTTTACAATACTAGTGAACAATAATCTACTTTATCCAAAATGGCGGAAAAGAAAGAAGATGTGGAGATCATAAGGAGCGTATTGTCCGTGAACAGTGTGCAAGTTGTAGGTAGTCTTGCATGGGACAAACTTCAAATCCTCTTGCATTCCCTTTGTGATCAAATCTCATCTCAGGCAAGTATTTGCATAAATTGCACCATTTTTTTTAATGTATTAGGTTCACTAATACAAGCAATACTATTACAAATGCTTTTATATGTTCAAACTTACAATTAAGTTTACATCAAATTATAAGATTCTTTGCACCATGATTTTGTATTCCTATCATTAAATATAATAGATCTCAAATATGATAGAGATGTCCATGAGAAATAAGACTTAAAGGTAATTGCACACTATAGTACACAAAATCCTATCACACTTTGGGTGCATGGCATACTCAATATGCACTAGTTTTTTTTATTAAAATTGCTTTATTTGCACTAATAACTGTAGTTGTAGTACTGTATCTACCCCTTTTTTCCACAAATAATTCATGACCTTCAATAAGAAAAAATACAAGATAAATTTGCTCTTATGATTTGTATAAAGGAAATATAAAAAAAAATTCAAAAATATAACTTCTTAAGCCTTTAAAATCATTCAACTCTAAGATGTTGTCTTCCAAAGTTGAACATAAAACTCAAACAAAATTAAAAGTAGTATAAACTTGAAAAATAGAATTATTTCAAGAAATAAATATTAAAATTTTATAAATTAGTACAATAATTTTAATGATATTTCTAAATTTAGTGTATACAATGTATTATGACGAAGCACTTTTTGGGTGTAAGTTTTCTAATTTTGAGCACTTGAAGTTCTTTATTTCTTTTTGAGGGGACAAGGGTCAATTAGCCTAGGTGGCCTTTTTCCTCTAAAAATTTTCCTTTACGCCAAGTTCAGTGTAAATTTATAATAAACATTTTTCAAGGTTTTCAAAACATTGCATTTTAGTGCATTTTGACCAAAATAAACAAAATAAACAAAATAAACTTGTGTAATGTAGTATGCAAACACCCTTTAGCTACATTTTTAAAGATATTCAACATAATTTAGATCAATATAATTAAAAATATATTGAAATGATGTTCTATCTTATTTATTACTCTTTAATAAATTAATGTATATTATTTTTAAAACTTAGAAATCTAAATTATAAAATTTCAATAGGCTGTGCGATTGGAAAAAGCAGAAGAACAAGGAAAAACCTTAGCCAGTTTTAAAGAAGAGCTCAACTCTTTATGGTTCCTAAATTGATTATTAAATATAAATATTTTATGGATTTTTAATTTTCAATTTACATACAAATATGTATATGTGTTTATTTGCAAAATTACTCTTTATTCTATATTGTGATCTATGTTGTATAATTATCCCATAAAATTTAAGTCTACTAGTAACAATGTGACACATGTGGTGTTCATTGATGAAATTTGTGGGGAATTGAATGTAGCCAAAATGCTTTAGCGGCAACAAATTTAGAAAAGGAAACAAATTTAGAAAAGGAATCAGAGGCTCAAAAACAAGCAAAGACTTGGGAAGTCATAGAAACAAGGCTGAAGGCGTTAGAGGAAGTCATAGAAACAAGACTAAGGGCGTTAGAAGAACTCATGACACCTTTCAAAGATGGAAAAGTACTTGTTGAAATTGGTGACATGCCAAAGCGCATAAGTGTAGTTGAAAATGGCCTTCAAGGAACAAACAAACAAGTTCATGAGATAGAGTCTCAACTTAAACAAATTGATATCCCTGTCCACCAAATAGACAATGATTTACAAGAATTAGACTCAGAGTTCACAAATAAAGAAGCTCAGGAAGGGGGAGTAGACAACACCAATCTAATTGAACGGATCAAATTACTTGAAGCACAAGTAAGACAAATTATATGAAACTAAATTTACCCGTATGAAGTCAAATGTTATATACAAACCAAATACCATGTTCATCAAGTTATACATAAAAAATGATTAGTAAAAAAAGTGTGATTTTAAAATATAAAACTATAAATTCAAAGATTCAATTTGAAATTTTTATTCGATCATCTATGGCTTAAACTTTCTTACCTCCCTTCCTCATTTTTATTGCATTTTTATTGCAGTGATTTAAATTTAAATTTCTTAATTTAAAAATTAATAGTGCTGAAATCTATAATTTAAAAAGTGTAAATGATTTTTAATTTAATTATTAAAATAGACAACTTACTACAATAATATTATTAATATTATTAGTTGTTTTTAAGTATATTGAACATTATTTAATGAATTTATAAATTTATACCTTGTAATATAAAGACTTCACTGCTGAAGCTTTAAAATTGAGGATATATCAAAAACAGTGAATAAATAAATAGCAACTATCAATGTGCTAATGATATTTAATAATAAAAGTACAGAATTATTTTCAATATAGTATAGGATTATATTTAGTTTCTATTTATTTTTAATGATTTCAAAAATCAACTTTTGATTGCCACAAAATGAATATTGACTAGCTATAATTTATTTTTTTGAATTTTAGATGAATACTAATGTTATTAATTTTTTGTGTTTTGAATTTATTCTTTCAAATATATATTTTCAAATTGATTAAATAGCTTTGCATTGGGAATATAAAATATTAGATCAATTTTAATTTTTAATTTTTATATGATAAAAATTTAGATAATTTCTACACAATTACCTTTTGCACTTATACAATTCAAAAAATTGTATATATTAAAAACTGATGCTTACATATATATACTTTAATTTTTAATTTTTATATTTTCAAAACAATATTTAGATGTTTCTAAAAAAAATGAATTAAAAAAAAAAATATTCTACTATGGATCTACAAGGATAGTCCTTTTGAAGTTTCATAGATTGATTTCTTTTCCTTAGACATCTATAAAAGTCATTTGTAAGGATCTTTAGGTAAAGTTTATTTAAATTCTAAATATTTTAAGCATTAGTATGACTATAGAGGTTTTGATTAATTTCAATTGTGAAGGACAACAGTTAGAAGAATTTCAAGAACTTATGAACCAAATTACAAAAGCCCACACAAATGACCTTGAAGCTATTCAAAAAACACAAAGGGTTTGTAATACTTTTAAATAACGTATTTCTATAGATGCCTTTGTTTTCAATAGTATTAATAGTTACCCTTATCATCTAATTATTTAAGATTTATTCATTATTTTAATTTGTTTTATTTTATACTTATTTTTTAGGGAACTGGAATATTTTTAGACATTGCGGTCGGATTTGGAAACAAAGCATGTGGACCAAGGTACTGAAGGTGGTGGAAACAATACAGGGCTAGCCGAAGTACAAAAAAGATTAGAAAGAAAGGTTGATGTTGATGTTGTTGACCAATTGCTTCGTGCTTCAAATAATACCAAACATGTAAGAATAAAAATGGTTTTACAATCGTGTATATCCTAGTGTCTATTTTGGTTTTAATTTTAAGAACAATTTACATAATTATTAATCAATATATAACTATGACTATGATTACATGCAAGTCAAGGAAACTATGTAGCATATGCCTATAATTGGATTTTTAAAATCTTTTGTAGGGACTTGAAGCTTTGGCTAAAGCAATGGAAGAACTAAAAAAAGGAATTCAAAAATCAACAAGTTTCTCAATCAAAATGGATGGTCCTAGTATTGTTGGAGTAAATATTTCATAAATAATTGATATATCCTAAAATATTGAATTCACAACAAACTGTATTGGAAATTTGATATTTTCTACTAATGCAAACATTTATTGAAGCATTTTTGTGAAAATATTATATAATTAGTTTGAAATCATGCTATTTGTTTTTTATTGAATGTTCAAACATTGTTCATAGTTTTTTTATTGACAATAATTTTTGTTTGAAACTAAAACAATGAATAAATTTTGAATGTTCATTGTCTAAAACTTCATTTTATCTGTATTATAGAGTGATGATATTGATTCTAGTTTTGGCGAAAATGATGACTACAACAATCGTATTAAGAAATTGGAAGATGAGCTAAAGTCTTTGGTATCTATATTGCAATTGTGATTTGTATATGAATTTGATTTTCATTCATCTATTCAATTGGAAAAATGTTTAACTTTACATAATCAAAGTATATAATTGAGAGCACATGTACACAATCATTTATATGTTTTGAAATTAATGAATGACATATTTGTATTATTAAATATAAAATCATTGATAAATAATGAAATACCATATAAATTAATAGGGAAGTAGCTTATTAACAAAAGCTGATCGAGCAACCATTGATGAAATTCAATTTAAAATTGCGTCTAGAGGAGGAGGTGAAGATGGAGGTGGGGATGGTGCATTAAAGGTACTAGAAATCATTTTAAATAGTCTTGGAAAGATAAGACATCTACTTTGTAGATTTTTTTATTTATATCATCTAAGAATATAAAGTTATCATTTTTTCATTTAATAGATAATTACTTAGATCATAGATTTAACAAATAGAAAAATATCTAATTATTTAAAAAATTTAATTAAAAAATATGTGATTTAAATACTTAAGTCAAGATTTTAAATGAAGTTTTCAAATTCTAAAATTTATTTATTTATAAATACTAAGATATATATTTTTAGATTAAAAAAATGATAACAATGGTTTCTTATATCAATTATTTTTTTTCAAATTTTCAAATTTTTTCTATATTATTTTTAAAGTTTTAAACCTTGGGAGTATTTGTTTTGTGAACAGGATTTAATTGCAAAAAAAGTAGACCGATTAGAATTGCAAGAACTTCTAAAAAGCATACAAGCTGTAAACAAACTCTAATACTACTACTCTACTAGTACTATTTATAATAAGTCTAATAATCCTATGCAGTTAAACTTCATATCAAATTATTAATAGAATTAAAATCCAAATGACATTATTTTATCTTGTAGGATGGAGGTAATATGAAAGATTTAATGGATAAAATTAACGCTATCAATAACTCTGTAGTAGCGTTGGTAAGATGTTACAAAAAATAATGAATTTATAAAAAAGTTAAATAATAATAAGAGTTTATTATTTTGATTTTATTAAATGTTTTAAATAAAATAATAACAAAATAAATAATTTATAGTGATGGAATCAATTATGAATACATTATGTTGATGAATATGTATACATTTTGTTTATACATTTGGTTTGATAAAAATATTAATAATAATTAAATCATATTTGTAGGCGGAAAGAAGTGACTTAGCTGTTTTACTTGCAAAACGAGCTGAACAAATTGCTCATCCAACAGCAATAATACATGGAGAAAATGGCCACATAGATGATGAAGAAATTCAATTTGTTGTAAATGAACATGCAAACCGTATTATGGTATACGCTGATATGCTTCTACAAATGCAGGTTGATATCCAACTTGTATACTTTGTTTGTTATTTTCATTTTGAAAATATTAGTAATTATTGATATTATAATCCAGATAATGTAAATAGTCTAGATAGTTTTTTATATTATTGTTTCTACCTTGCAACAACTACAATGCGTGAAATTTCAAAACTACAATGCGTGAAATTTCAACTATAATGCGTGAAATTTCAAAAAATATGTGATTTTTGTTTATTGTATATGTGAAATAATATATCTTATAAAATATCTATTAAAATATCTATTTAAACAATAATTTATAAATTCTAGTAACTTTATAACTAAAAGACTTTGCATGAGTACAAAATTCAATTTGACTCTATATTGGTAAGTGATCTATAAACATGAAAATAACATTTTAAAATAAAATAAAGACTAATTTATCTTTTAACTAATGTACAACTATAGATATTCGTTGAATTAAACTAATATTTTTTTTATATGTTTTTTGATTAATATAATTAATAATTAAGATTACAATGTATTTATTTATAAGTGAAGTTAAATGATTATACCATTTAAAATTTGACTTTTGGATTATTTTAAAATATTAAAATCCAAAATCCAAAATATTAAATGTAGTTCCATTATTTTTCATATTCATTTTTGTAGGTTGTATTAGCTACTAAAGTTGACAACTCAAGACTTTCTAGTTTGATAGAGATTATAGAAAAAATGCAAGCTGAAGGAGGGGGTGCTAGTAAGGTATATATGTGATTGTATATAAAATTAGTATTTTGGAATTCAGTACATATGAATTCAATACATATGAATTTTGTATAAATATGAATTTTGTATAAATATATTAATTGTTTGAAATGAAAATGATAACATTACATAATGACAAAAAATCATTTACATATAAAACATTTTATTAGGTGTCTCTTGAAGCACAAGAAAAAATACAAGTAGAAATGACAAATACAATTAAAAGCCATGAAAAAATGTTAACAAAGGTGTGTTTATTTATTCAATGCATCTAATATTTATATTAATATTATCTATCTTTCTAAACTCATACAACAATGATAAATATATTATACATATTTCTAACAATAATTTTTATACATTAAAAGTTTAAAGGCCTTTGATAATTATAAATAATTTAGATAAAAACTATAAATTTTTTATAAAAATTATAAATGATCAAACATTAATACGTATGAAGTATGTATGTCTTTTATTATTGTATTAATTTGATTTTATATCCAATATTAGATTTTATTATTAAAATATAAAAAATGTAGTTTAAAAAAAAATTATCCAATAAAAAATATTGATATAAAACTTTCCAATTATTAATAGATATTGTCATAAAATTTAACAATTATATAATTAATTTAAGCTTTGGAGTACAAAGTAGCAATTAACAATTTTATAACAATTAGTTCAAAGTTTTTTATAACACTATTCTTACATATATTTACAGTAGTAGCTATAAATTTAATGACTATGGTTGTACCTACAATTTCATATTCAAAACTTTGTTATTGGTGTTAACTCTTAAATGTCTTTAGATTCTAAGGAAGTTTTATATATGATTTAAATTCTTAAATGTTCTTGAATCTATATTTTCATGACAATTAGCTTAAAAATATTCCTTGAATATATAATTTTTTAATTGATTTTCATTCTTGCAAAGTTTTCTATGATTCTTGTGTTAGTTTCCTATCAATATAGAATATGGATTAAATTTTTTTGACAATCCTTGTTGCAAGTAAATTAATGTTTAAAGAATGTAGATATGGATTGTTTTTGTTTTTCAAAACAAATCGAAATCCATTGCAAAGTAAGAAAGACAAAAGGTAGGACAATCAAATAGAAAAAAAAAAAAAAAAAGAATGGAAAAAAGAGGGCTACATGAACAAGCTACTCAAACAAGGAAGGGGTAGGCCCTTTCTTGTTCCAACTAATACTCTCTCTGAGTGCAAAGATGTTTCACTTCAAAAAATAACTTAGTTTACAAGTTAAAGAATGGCCCTTAATTTTTTTAAATAAATTCATAATATTAATAAACAATGTTAAAGTTTTTAACCTTTGAAGGACTAACGATCTCAATTTGGGTATTTTTAAAACTTAGGAAAGCTCTATTGACTTCAAAATTTGTAGTTCAAAATTGAAATCTTTTGAATGGATGCTAATCATCCTAATCTACATATAAAGTTTTGTTTTATGTCATTCTAACAAAAATTATCAAAGAAGGTAGCTAAAACAATATTAATTAAATTAATTCAAGTTTTTAGTTTGATACATATACAAATTATTTTGAACCATCACTTCCAAATATTGAGGTGATAGTTATGAAGAGTTTTATCTTGAAAGGCAACGAAGGTAGAAAAAGCAAATAAAGTTGTTTTTTGAAGTCAAATTTGAAAATTTTGCAAATGAACAAGTCCATTGCTAAAATATTTTCACCATTGGGATTTACAAACTTATCTCAGTTTCTTGTCAAAGTTATTAGTAATATAGTTTGTTTGTTTTAATTATCTAGTACCACCTTCTACTTTATAAAAAAAATTTAAGTTGAAGATGAAAAATTTCTTGGTTAAATTTTTTTAATGTTTTCACGATCCATTTTCCAACATATTGACTAAAATACAGAAGTTATGGGACATAATTTTTTTTTTCCTAAACATGTTGAAAGATAATATTTCACCTTTGGATTTTAGAAAGAGCTAGAAAAAACTATTTTTTGGAAGTATATGCACATTAAACTTGCCACGGGTTGGAAATTTTGCCCCATAATTTTATGAGAATGTACTCAAACAACTTAACTAAAGGATCCTATTCTCGTATTGTTAGATTTGTTAAAGAAAATTTAGATGAAGATTTTTGCTTTGCTTTGGGTACAAATATTTTGAAGCAATTTGGGCCCCAAAACATATGATTCCTTCAAGAAAATAAAAATTTAAAATTCAAGTATTGTGCTCCATATTTAGATTTATTTATTTTTAATACATAATAAAGTATTCTCATGGAACTCATTAATCTTTGACTTCCAATAAATTATAGATAAGCTTATGATTTTTTTGGTTTCAAATATTACTAATAAATATTAATGAATGCGGTGACAAATTCAATTATATTACATATAAATACGATCTACAATTTGTAATTCATATATGAATTAACAATCATTATTTAATTATTTTTCAAAGTTGTATTTATAATATATATTTATATTTTTAGGAATTAAGAATGTTTCAGGGATCAATAATATGTCATTATTATTTTTTAACTCTTCACTATAGAAATTAATTTAGTTATTTTAATGTGAGTTTGAATAGTATGAGATTCACTTATTTGGATAATTTTAGATGAATGTGACTAAATAAGTGCAAACATTTGGATGAAAATTGGATTAAAAAAAGATAAAATAGAAAATTTGATGTGATTGAAAATAGTGTGGTCTTTAATATGTTGATATTTATGAACTATTTTGAATTACTACTACTATATACAACTATTAAATTTGGCAATAAATAATTCTAGAAAAAATGCTTTAATTTAAGAAGATATTTTTTCTAATTAAGAAATAATTATATCAAAATAACACATATTTGAAGGAATATTCTTATTTAGCATCTATCAAATTTTATCTTTTAATGTTAATTAATTGTATGGCATGAAATGTTAACCTTAATAGGTGGATATGGTAGTAAGGCTTGGATATTCAAGTAATTCCAAAATTATTATATTATTAGTGAAAATTATTGTAATTAAATTCACTTCATATAGCACAAATTAAAAAAAGATGAAATAAGATTCATATCAATTGTATTGCAATTTGTATTTGTTTCAATGTTCTTCTTAAGTTTTACACAAATTGAATAAAATTAAAACCATGTTTACAACAAATTAGTTTTATTCTTTAGTTTCATAGATGAGTCATTATCTCTTGAAAAGATGTGAATACCCTTGCCAAGTTCACACCCTGCCCTTGAAAATTCTTGGTTGGCTGATTTGCCAAAAAATAAACAAAAGTACCATTGATGCTCGTCTATTTGCCAAAAATCCTACACCATTCATTTGCCAAAAATCAATGGCCGTTGCTCTCAAATACGGATATGGTATGGAAGATATATATTAATATAAAATATGGATACAAATATAAAATACAAAATACAGGTATGTAAATGGCAGTATATCCCATATTAATTGCAATTTCCAAACTCATTTTGAAATTACAAATAGGGGTGGTTTGGGTTTGGGTTTAGATTTGGATTGGGTTGGGGTTTGGGAATTAAAAAAATTGTCCTATCACTAGGTGCCACATGTACAAGTACATTTAAATTGTCACTCGTTAATGCAATTATCACTTGTAGAGACTATCCACTTAGAAGACAAAGCTTTATTCTAGAGTTTCATAGGTGAGTCACTTTTTTTGAAAATTTACAAATTTTAGCTAATATCTTTGTACAAACATATTATTTACTTCAACTTGATCAAATTGGTCATGCAAAAAATTATTTTGAAAGGTGAATGAGAAATCGTTTTTATGAAAACATATTTGGAACTAAAATTCAGCTTAAATCACTTTGTTCATCATAGATCCTATTATAACAGGTCAAATTCAAATAACAGACCTATCCCAAATATTGGATCTATTACCGTGATCATGACCACATCATTATTCTTTGGAAGGAAAAAAAGTTCCATTCTTCTTTTCATCAAGAACCAAAAAAAACATTTCCCATGATAAATGGCTAGAAGCAAAGCAATTTTCATTTGTCAAACAAATAATCAAAAGCAAATAAATAATTTAATTCATCTACTCCAAAATCTAAAACATTCCACAAGCATTTATAAATATTTTTATTTAAAAAGAAGATGATAACAAAATGATTACAAAGATAACCAAATTTAAAAATTAATTATGAAATTTTCAAATAATTTTAAAGCATGTAACCTTTAATATTGTAGAAAGCATTATCAATTTCTTCAAATAAAGTGATATTTGAAAACTATAACATATAGAGCATAATTTTTTTTTCATTTAATTATTTTTAATTGCAACATCTTGATTTTAGAACATACTATCAATCCAAAAGATAATTCAATCATTATATAAACTAATATGTTTTTTGTTTATACTTCAATAAAATTTCTAAAATGGTTATTAAGGTCACTAGAGTTACAATGCTATATTTCTTAATATAGTTTAAACATGATGTGTCCATTAATCCAAAAGATTTTTTGCATTCAAAAACTAAATATGCTTTGGTCAAATTCAACTGAGGCCTTCAAAAATTTCATTTTTTGTGTTTATTTTTAATTACAAATATAAAAAATTCAAATGAATAATTAATTTAGTACATTTTTTATTAAAAAAACTCCAAATTTTCAGCGAAGCATTACACTTGCAATTATCTATTTAGTTAATGTCCAATCTATACAATAGTGGGATTTTTCTTTAATTATTTACTTCAAATAAATATAAAAATAAAAATTTCAAAATTTTATTTTATATATTCAATTTTTTGGTAGACATTTCAAATTCTATTCTAAAATATTTATTTCTACAAAATGAACATTGATATGTGTAGTTTATTTATTTATCTATTCATAACTAATCAAATTGTTCTTGAAATCACAAAATTGTCATTATTCTAGTAAAACTTTAGAGAAATTAACAACCACATTAGTAATTCATTTTTGCATATTAATAATATAATTTTTTTAATTCAATAATAAATATTCTATATTAAGCATATTAGTATATTAACTCAAAGCTATAGTTAGGATGTGGAGGATGTGGAAAAAAGTTATTCTTTAATTGTTTAAGTATTGCTCTTAATCACATCTTGCAACTAATGAAGAAATTTTGATTTAATTGGATCAATTGTTTTGATATTTTTTGCATTAACTATACAAATTGCAAAAATTACATTTTGCACAAATTATTTTAGAATCTTCATGCTTCCATACATATATAAAACATATGATCTCATTAGTAAAAACATAAAATTAGGACATTCAAATAAATCAAATGGCCAAATTGCATTTAGAAATGATGTTAAGTATTTGGCTACATAACAACATTAATAATAAAATTTAGTAATATTGTACCTATTGGTGTTAATTACTCTATCTTACAATTCACTCTAATTTTCATTTAGCTGACAATTAGTATTTATGATGGATACTAATTTAGTGTAAGATGAACTATCTTGGTCCTAATTTCTTTATTTTTGTTGAAAATTTAATTGACAACTAGTATTCATATTAACATTTGGTGTTGATAACACTAGGGGTGTTGTTGCCATTTAATGTTAGAGTTTGTGAAATAGTGTTCCAAACACCAAATTTCATTACTAGTGTCATCTTTAAGGATTTGAACCTTTGAACACCTAAGCTAAATATATAGTTTAGATGGATTCATCCATTATATTGATATAATTTGGAAGCATATACATTAAATAAAATATACTATCTATAGATTTATTTTTTAAGTAATTTAAAAGATGAATCACTCATTTTTACTCATAAATCATAATCATAACAACAATCAATAATCATTTTGAACCATATATATATCATGAATATTTATTTCATTAATTTTTTTAAATAAAAAATTTACAACATCTAAAATGAAATCATTATATCAATGTCTCTTTATTTGATATAATTAGAAATATATTTTCTACTAATTCAAATTTTATGCAGATTCTTGAAGATGTTGGATTACTTGGAAAAGGAGTATTGATCATGTCTGGACATGATGATGAATTCCATCCAGATAATATCCTACCTTCATCAGCTCTTACAATATCAACTCAAGGAGCAATACTATCGGCACCCTTGACACCAAATTCTATAATAGGGGAAGAGGGTGTAGAATCACCAACATCTCCACCACCCTCTTCACCAAATAATCAAGTTTTTCTTCCAAGAAAAATTTCAACTACTTCTAATTTAGCACCTCCCTTGGCACCTCCATTTGTTCCTGCCCTTACTATTCCTCCTACTTTAACAATTAACTCTGGAGATTTTAACACACCTATTTCTCCTATTGTACAAATAGATGCAAATCCAACACCTAATTCTACTAATTGGAAGCAACCTTCAACTCCAAGCCGAAAAACTTCACGTTTTGGTAGTCCAAATAGTACAGTTCGCCCAGGCTCCGCCATTCGTATAACAAATATTCAAGAAGCTAGTCAAGTTGTCGCAGAGTCCAAATATCATGACACTCTTGCTGTACTTGAGGTATGTATTATTGAGTATATTTTTCTTGTTTTATATCAATGCAATAGAAGATTATAAATATAAAATATCAATAAATACAAAATCAATATCAAAGAAATTCAAAGTTGAATCAATGCTTCAACAAAACAAAACTTCATTGCAATTGGTTGTAGTATGAGTACTTTTTGAGACAATTTTATTTTGGCAAGTATGATATTTTAAAATTTTCAATTTTTAAGACAATCTTATTTGCCTTTATGATTAAAAAAATTTATTTACCTCCTAAAGGATCATTGGGGGACAAAATGGAATTTGGGCAGGTTCTTATCACCTCAATTTTCAGTGAAACTTTTTGAAACTTTCTCACAAGATAGAAAAACTTCTTAGCTTTGAAAGAATATAGTTTTTATTTCAATCGGTGCTTGGAACACAGTTGCTAGCATTTGAGCCTAAGATCTTGAGTCTATGAGCCTAGAAGCCTAGGCTCTTATATTATAGGTATCTATAATATAAGCACTTTCTATGGTTAGATGATATTTATATTATAGGTACCTATGTTATAAGTCACTTTCTTTGGTTATAGGATATTTATATTACAAGTGTCTATGTTATAGATACCTATGCTACAAGCACCTTCTATAATTATGGGATACTTATGTTATAGATACGTATGTTATAGATATCTATACTACAAGCACTTTTTCGGGCACTTTCTATGGATGTTATAGATACGTATGTTATAGGTACCTAGGTATAAGTAGGTACTATAGGCTCACAATTTTGAGGTACATGTTAGTGTTGTTGGTGCTAGGAAACAAAGTTATGCCATCCTAAAAATAATTTTCTCATCATGGGGCATGAAAAGAAATCCACAAAAAATTGAAATGAAATTTTTAAATCTATTTTCTTATAGATCATATTTTTTTTCTACATTTGAAGTTTTGATTTGTTCCATTTAGATTAGTGGTATGAAAGTTATGAACAATCTAGTTTTTTACGCAATCTAAGCATCTTCTTAAAAAAATAACTTATAGGATTCATTTTTTAATGCAATCTTCACAATTTTTCAAAAACAATTATTTGAAAAGGTTAAGTTTGTTTTCTAGAACAATCTTATTGTTGGAATTATTGTGTTTCAATACCATCTTAGATTTATTAACAATTTAATTTTTTACTCAATCTTGGACCTACTTCTACTTAACAATTTTTTAAAGTATGAAAATCAAGCGTGTTTAAAAAAAAGAAAATTCCCTAGACTTTAAACTCAATTCTTCAATACATCTTTTTTTAAATTCAAAGTTCAGAGTGCAAAAAAATTCCACAAATGGCGTTAAAAGTCATCTAAAATTGCACATCAGTTTTAAAAAAACTTAATTTTCCAACTTTGAATGCTAATATCTTCCAATTTGTATTGTCAAATTCCATGAAATTTTTACCACATGATTTCAGACAAGTAAAGGACAATATCTTATGGTTAAACTCTTTAAAAAGCATTCTTTTTGATTTTCTTGGATGACCGCAACAGAAATGGTAGGTTTGAGTGATTTTAGACAGAAAAATGGCCTTGGTCCTTTGGGGGCAAATAAACTAGAATGCATTATATATACAATTAGCTAAACTATTTGTAAAATTAATATTTAAAAATCATATTTTAATAAAAATGTTAAAAATATTTAAAGCAATAAATGATTTTAATACTAATCAATATAATTTCTATAATTTCTAAATTGCTCATAGATTTTAAATGAATATTTTATGATATAGAATGCTATTAATGCAAAAAAGCTCGAGCCTAAAGAAAATGTTGCAGTTTTAAAGCAATTAGTATTAGAAGTGGAAAAGATGTCATTGGAGTTAGAGAACTATTTGCTCCTTATTGATAACTTGGAACAAAACAAAGTTGACAAAATTGACTTTCAGGTAATGCATATTAATTTCAATATAACATTTTTGACATATTTGAAATGCTTTTAAAATTTTAAAATAATTATTTTGTTTCAATACATAATTAAATGTAAATACTATTTTTTTCTTAATCACATAAATATTTTCAAAAGCCCAATCACTTATTTATTAATGCTCTAACAGTCACTAGCAAAAATTGTAAAAGAACTTAAAGCTATGGAAAATGCAATGTTGTCTGGTAAACCCATATTGGGTTTTAAGTGTATGTAAGTTGTTTAGTCAATTTGAAAATTTATTAAGAATATTATATATCTAAGCAAAATATTTTTATTTTTGAATCATATATATTTCAAAATATTTCAAACCAAATAAATTATATGTTCTTATAAAACTTAATTTAATACATACCTATGTTTTTATTTGGTATAATACATCATAATTAACTTTAAAAAAATTCATGTACCAAATAATGATGTCATTATATTATAAAAATATATATTATGTATATAACTACATATACTTCTATAGGTCTTGCAATCATGATTTGGAAAGATTAAGCCCAACCCGCGGTCCTCAAGTACCAACAAATCAGATGCCACGTAGTTTTTTATCCATGCTTTCTGCACAACGGATATTTTCAGTGGTACCATTTATTCATTTTCATTCAAAATTAAATCTTCACATTTTTTCACTACATTAGTTTAAATTTCCAAAAGATTTTAGAGTTGATACATATATAGTAGGATGCTAAAATTGACAATAAAGTCATTATAATTTTTAATCTTTTATATGGATTGATTTTAAAATCTAATTGTTTTTTTAACAATTTGTATAAAATTATAGGAAACAAACTATATTTTTAATTTTTAATTTTAAAATTAGTCTATTACATATAAAAAATTTAGATTTTAGATTTTTTTTTTTTTTGTTGTTACTAATTATGTATTGTTGATGATATATATAGAATAAATGAGATATGTCACTTATGCAAACACCACCACAAACTCCTCCAGCAAACACTCAACTTATAGAACCTGCAAAGGCTTAAGAAAGAAAAACAATGTTATACAATCAAAAATACTATAAGATATCAACATAAACAATTTTGTATACTGTGATTTTTATACATATTAAAAACAATTATATAATCAAACTTTAGACAAAATTGTACTTTTTAATGATATTAAAAAAATCAACTATAGAAAATTTGCAGTAGAAAAATTCAAAACCAACTATAGGGAGACTTCTCCATTCTTTATTCTTAAAATTGTTGAAAGATTGTGAAATGAAAATTTAAAATAATTAGAAGTGGATACATTAAGGTGACCATAAAAAGGAGTTCACATGAATCATGAGAAGGCCTATCCATGAATTGCATCATTTATACTTATCCTACCTCTTAGTGATTAATTTTCCTCTATGTCAAAAATTCTTGCAACATACTACTATTAAGAATGATTGTCTTTTATCATTGTAAAGACAAAATATTTATTTATTTGGATGAAAACTTCTTGTAAAGCTAACATGATAATTCCTTGAATAAAAATTATTTAGTATCAGTTGGAAAGTGCATTCAAAAATAAGTAATTTCAAATAAGAGTGTTAAAAAAATATCATGTCAATGTACTTGCTTATTGCTCCAAGGTCAAAGTTTTGATTTTCCAAAATTTTACCTTGAAGATTGCAAGATTTTTCATATTTATAAGTTTTCTATTCTATAATTAATCATTGACAAATGTGGGTCACTACTAGGATAGTATTGTGGCATATTCATTATTTTAATGTGTGAAGATATATGGTACATTACATGTACATAAGCATGAACAACACATTTATGTCAACATCACTATATAATTAGTGTAAAGTTGATATTAGTTGATAGGTATTGCACACTCATAGTTTTGGTCTTTTTGGAAAGTTGTGGCCTTGTGTATCGATTGATAGATATTGTACATGTTTGTTCTAATGTTACATTGGGTTATTGTGTCTTTAATAATATCTTCCAATTCATACTAGCTATCTAACTAATTCAGGGTTGTCCCTGTCACGTCCTGTCAGTCCGTCGGGATGTCCGGACGGACGTCAGGATTCAACCCCGGCGTCCGTCAGGATCCAGAATTTTTTTTTTTTTTTTTTTTTTTTTTTGGACAGTCTGTCCGTCCTGTGGACGGCTGGTCCGTCCCTATGGACGGCTGACCGTTCAGGTCGACGGACAGGCCGTCCTCGAAAAAAAAAAAAAAAAAAAAAAAAAAAATTTGTGGACGGCTGGTCCGTCCCTGTGGACGGCCGGCTGTCCCTGTTGACGGCTGGCCGTCCCTGTGGACAGACGGTCCGTCCAGGTCGACGGACAGGCCGTCCTTGAAAAAAAAAAAAAAAAAAAAAATTTTGATCCTGACGCCATTCTGACGCGTCCGGACTGACGCCGACGGACATTCGGACGTGAAAACCCCACGTCACGTCCGGATAGACAACCCTAAACTAATTATGTGAAAGAAATAGTGGGTTACCATTTGGAATTGAAGACCTTGAAAAATTGGAAAAATTTGACCAAAAAATGTTCTAGTAGAAAAAGCATAAAAGTTGTAGAATTTGTTGTGTCTTTTGGGAAGGCAAATGGTTTGTACTACTAATTTTACATTTACACATTGCCTATTGAATTTCTTTATATACCAGTGGCACCATAATACCATGTAGAAATGAGATAGTTCAAGATGCTATCCCCACATTGTCGGTACATTTCAAATATACCACTCACATGAGGTGTGTAGAACTATAGATATAGCGGATAATTTGAAGGCATCATATTCATGCCAAACTGAATCACATAAGGATGGAATTAAAAAATTTACTTTTTACTTGATATGACCATGGTCAACATGTATATCATGTATCTAGGCATTAGAGAAAATTTGAACTCTCAAGAAGGCCGCTAAGATGTGCCGGAAGGGGCCCCTATATTACATTTATTTTGGCTTGACAATTTTTTTCCCCTATTGTCGCTCATTGTGAGTTTCGCAATCGTCAGAGCATTGATTACAAAAGAAATATTACTTAAATGGAGGAGGGGGCGGTAGTTATTATTTTTAAATATATGGCATCGAGCTGTCAAAGATTGCAGTCAACAGGATGAAAATCGACTTTCCGTAGTTCGGGACGTACAGGACGAAGTGCTAAAAATAAACTAATTATTTCTTCATTGCGGCAATGGATTCGAACTCCAAGTTCTAAGTAAAGTAAAATAGTTACTCTTTCTAACAATAAAATTCTTGCTTATTTTTAGATTCTTCAAATCTAATATAAGAAGTTTGAACAAAACCTTCATCTATTTCCAACATGAAGTGAAGACCAAAACTAAATGGTTTCATTTGTATAACCTTTTCTAAGTAAACACTCATTACAAAATAATTGTTTTGATTTTAGCTTTTGAGTATGCAAACCCTCCAACTTTTGGTCCCATTTTTATACCCTGACAAAAGTACACTAACATATAATTATATATAAACTATACATAAAAGGAGTAAAAGTGATAGTTCTTCACGAAGTTTACACAAGTTGACACCGAATCTCTGACAAAGATGCCATCTTTTTCCTAGCTCCGTAGGACTCCCTAAATAGAGTGGCTCCTCAAAGCTTGACGGCCTTCTTGAGAATCCAAATTTTCTCTAATGGAATTTTGCAGCAACTTTGTCACAAGGACAAATCAATTAATCCAATTCAAGTATGATTTGTGTGATATATTTATACAAAATTGGCTAGGCCATGGAAGTATGGAACCAATGTTGATGAGTTAGAAGATGAATGCCTACACTTCCCAATTTGGAGCTGCTTGTGCCATCCTTGTATAGCACATGGTAACCTTGGATGTAGAACATTGTTGCACACACAATAAAATACTTTGTGACATGCAGTTACTGCCTCTTTTGGATGTATTGACATTGTGACAAACTGTGTCACAATGCACCCAAAAAAAATTTTAATTAAAAAAATAAAAATAAAAATAAATTATCCACCCACCCACTTTCTCCCGGTTTTCAAAAATTAATTTAATTAATTAACTCCCTCCTCTCCCTCCCCTCCCCCTAGCTACTTGTAATTTTTAGAACCTAAAGTCACTACAATCAATATGAAACAAATTTCCATGTATCCATATCCGTATCCGTATCCCATGTATGCATATCCGTAGCCTTTATTGTATTTTATATCCGTATATTGTATCATATTCTATATCTATATCCATATCCTATATCGTATCCTCTATTGGTATTTGAACAATCTAGATTGTATTTGATGGACATCAATGGCTTGTGATTTTTCAAGAAATTGACGGCAGTTGGGGGAGGGGCATTTAAAAAAAAAAAAAAATCAACGGCTCTCAATTTTTTTCACAGAAGGTGGTGGTTACTGAATCACAAACCAAGAGTGACAGCCACTTTTCAGTATATTGTTGTGCACACAATAAAAATACTTTTTTGCCCAAACCGAGGGTGCTTTGAAGTAATATTTTTTGGGGGCAAAAAATTGTTCCTAAGCAATTTCCTTTTTATGGGTGAAAAAAATAGTATACTTAAGATCTTTCTTTTGAAAGGTAGGTATTGCTAGAAACAAATGTGCCAATGAATGCATATCACTTACTAACAAGGGAGTCAGAATGGAACATCACCTAGGTGAGCAATGGATAAACTAAAACTTCTTGTGTCAAACAAGATTTTTAACGGATCCACTAGAAGAAAATGAGTTTTTTCCAACTATATTTATCACTACTTTTTGAATTGTAGGAACATGTGCGGTTGGTGTTAATTTAGGGAATTACAATCATTGTAGACAAGTTGTTTTAGGAAATGTAGTCGTGAAGGACAAAGACATTAATTTTCATCCATTAGCTTAGTTGGAAGTTCATCAACAAATTCTTCCAATGTATTCAGTGTTGTGGCTTTCACTTCTACATTGTCACGTCTACTCATCATTCTTGCCACTAAATGCCATCTTATGTGGCACCCAAAAACGACTATTATGCAAATCAAATTTCCATGGACAAGGTGATGTGGCAATTGTGATTGAATGTCTATAAAGGACTTTTTACTTTTTATAGTTTAATAATTATTTTATTTTTTTACCTCTAATTTTTCTGTAGTAAATTATGAGAAAGCATTCTAGTAGTCATTTTTTAGGTATTTTTGTATTTTGCATGGGATGCTCACATTTGTTTCTTAGTCTATCCGCAATAACAATTGAATTGCAATGATGTTGACACTTTGATTTTTCAATCGCAACAATTGTTTTTCCAATCGTGAAAGTGGGATGAACTCATTCTAACATCATTCTTTATAAATTGAAGGACTGAATTGCAACGATAACTACGTACATCTTCAACAAAAATTGGAAAACAACTTAAACAACTCATAAGCGGGAATGACATTGTAGTTGCAGCATTTTTGGAAATGCTTTTCACATGAGTGAGAACCCGAGAAAAAGTTACAATGACTGACATTGCACAAGTTGCTATTGTGTAGAAATGGACATAGATTCATAAATGTCCACTTGGATTCCTAGCACATTGCGAACTACACATACAAAGGACAAATTTATTCATACTTCTTTAACCCCTAGGCACCAAATTTTGGTGTCGGCAAAAACTTTGAAGTTAAACAAAACCTTATCAAGTTATTATTTTTAGTGATTTATATTTTTGAATTTTTTTTTCAAAGTCTAGTTTTAGCATCAAAAATCCAATTATAAAAATGAATAATTATGATTTTTCTAAACAAGATTTTGTGCAAGTATGTTCATTGCAAATCTTGATTTTTTAGTATTGAAGGCTCTTGGAAATAAGCCTCAAATATATTAGATCTTAGAGAAAAAATGTGAAATTCATTTACAAAAATTGTAGAGTAGATTTTGAGAAGCCATAAATTGATTGAAGGTATGCATATTATGCCCTTTATTTTTTAGTTTTGGTGACCAATTTTTTAGTTTTGACTTGGAAAAAGAGGATTGAAAGTCTTCAAATCACTTTCACAATTTTAACACCCTTATGATCAAACATTATAATCTTTCAATCCATAAGCCATAATGTTGTGTTTTCTTTTTGTAGTTGATTTCTAATATGTCTAGTTTGAATTTGTATATTTTCAATTTAAAAAATGACAAATGTTATAAAAATATTGGCTTATTGTTCAATTTAAAGCAAATTTCAATAAGCTCAAAAAAGGCCTTGGACATTTAGGGATTAATACCTATTACTTGTTTTTATCTTTCAACACATTTACACATTACAAACCAAATTAAGTCCTAATCATCTAATGTTGCAATTACTAGCACCACGTGATTTTACAAGTTTTCAACAATAAAACCCAAATATTGTACACTTATTTTTCTACAAAAAGTTCATTGGATAATTGAATCAACAATGATGTAGAATTTTTTTTGGCTTAGATCACTGGGAGGTTTATAATTGATTGGAATTCAAAATAGGAGATTGTAAATATGAGATAAACAAGGATTCCACTGTTTGAAGCATATGTTTTGACAAAATGTCTTTTGCTCTAGGGACATCTCTACAACTCTACCATGGCACACAACCAAATCAACTTGCATTGATTTCATATCTATTTTTGACAAGCCTTTCAATTTCTTGTCTTCCATTTTTTCACCAAATATTTTCCATAAATTATGAATTTACCAATTCCAAACGGAATGGAGAAAAAGTCCTAGTTGAACTTACTTAAATTTGAGGCATCTATCCTTGGCGTGGTAAATTGTAGAAATAAGTGCTTGGAGAATATTCAGAAGGGCCGGAGCACTTTCCATACAAATTGGCCATGTGTAAGACCTTGGCACTCTTGGAGCGAAGATGCTTTCAAAGTCTAAACTTCAAATATACATATAATGTGAAATTCTAAAATGTTACCCCCTAACTTTTGGAAGTTTTTTGAGGCCCAAAATTGCTCAAAAGCAAGACTAAATTTATTGGAATAAATTTATTGGAATCCAGTGAAACAAAGCTTCATACGTAGAATTTAATGATTAGAAGCTATCCTAAAAATTTCATGTGAAAACTCAGTCTGAAGCAAATAGAACCTTCCCAAATTCTGAGAAAAAGAAACTGGTAGATTTTGCAATTGAGAGGATGCAACCGGTGACCATTGAAAACTGGTCCATTCCCATGGAAGGGAGGAAATCAGCCGTCTGGGCTAGTTTAGTCGGTTATTGTGGAATACGTGGCAGTTTGGTTTTCTGAACCAATCAGTGGAGGAAACTTCAGTGGAAAGAGACAGATTTTTGCTGAAATTGAGGCCATGAATAAGCTTCGTCATAAGGACAACTCACTCCAACACAATCACAATGACAGAACTTGACAGGCTTTTCCTGATCGGGGTGGATTGACACCCTCCCTCGGCCTTACCAGGGGTGCATGTAAAAAATAAAAGCCCCCTATATTGGGCCAATCCAGGGATTATTGTTGGTATAAATAAACCAATTAGGGGTCTCTGATCCCAAATATGAATTCAAAATTTGCAAAAAAAAATTTGTGCAGATAACAAGGTCGGCCCGCAAGGCCGAGCGAGGGGGTCAGTTCACCCGGCCCTTTTCCTTGTGGCCTTTGATTTTTGGGGGAGATGGAATCAGGTGCAAAGTAAATTTTTTGCCCTTCAGTCATGTGGCAATGGTTGATAAGATAAAAGAAATCAGTTTCTACTATTTTAAACTATATTTTTATATTTATATTTCATAGATTATTACAATAAGACAATTTTGGCAAATGCTCAACCCCTGTTTGGATGGATTTGGCTAAATGCAAAAAAAAACTAAAACTAAATTCCCTATACTCTTGTCATAAAGGATTGAGGTAGGTTGGATTTTTTGTGATAGATCACCAAAAACATACATTGGTTGGGTGGTGTACAACCTGATTTTTTACCGTCCGAGCAACATTCTCAACTCCACTTAAGGTAGGAGGCTCAGAAATGGCACATCTAAGGGCTGGTCCGTCTTTTTCGTGTATTTTATTGGACGGGAATAATTTTAGCTCATTTTTTAGACAAAGAGAAATAGATGAGGAATCCAACCCAAGTGGTTTCGTATTTTTTCAATCATTTTTGAATTACTTATGAATTTTCAAACAAGTTGGGTCATAGGTCCCTATTTATGATCCTAGGTCTTTTATAAACGGTTCACTTGCAATTCTAAAGAAAGATGGGGAAAACAAAGCAAATGATTGGCACTTGCAATTAATAATGTTTTTTTCCTTGATTCATTCAATGACTATACATGTCAATTTCAAAATCAACTCATGTCCATTTCACAACCATTTATAGGGTCCATTCTTAATGCCCATTCCATTTAAGAGCCTCCTACCTTAGTGTGATTGTTTTTGGCAATTCATGATTTGGCCTGAACAACAAGTACAAAGGAAGATAAATTACTAGGAGTTTTCTGTGCAATATTTTGCCAATTTCTTCCAGGTTAAGGATATGTAATCCAAATGGATCAAAGTAGTTAACCCCTAAAGGTTTGAGATTATGTTTTCACCAAAATCGTTCCAAAACTGCTACTTCTAATACAGGTACCAAATTTATAAAAAATTAAAAAATTGAAAAAATTAAACCATAGGATCTTGTATTAAATTAGTTTGAGAAGTTGTAGAAAAAATTTCAGAGATTTCCACCGTGTGGATTGCAAGATAACAACGTTTGAATTGACAAAAATCCTTTTTTGTCCCAGCCAAAATCTGGGCAGCTGCACTTCACAAGGTCACATTTGTATTAAAAAATGTCCAAAATGGTGGTACTCTTTGGATTCATTCTCAAGGCAAGTTGGCTACATGCTAGAAAATTTTCAGATCATTAGGAATTGTAAAACATATAGGAAAAAAATAGTAAGTAGAAAGAAGTAGAGAATGTTCAAAACACTAAGTTCTTAAGAATTTAAATATGAAACTGAAAAATTCCAATCCCAATGGTTGTAGTGTTGTAATAAACAATCTACACCCAATGTTGTTTTTCAAAAATATTGAAAATTGAGTTAAATAAAAGACTTTAAAGTTTATCTTAGAGTAGAGATTCCATAACTACCCTCAAACTAAAACTCCTCGTAACTTCATTTCATTAATCAAAATGGAATGATTCAAAGCTTCCCACGTATATATAAATCTAAAGAACCAATTTCAATTTTTTATTTTAAAAAAAGGTGATGTTTAAAGAAGATTTTTCAATTGCCCGGGCTGCCTGCCAACCAATGAAAATCACATATTGTGCAATAACTTTTTTTTATCACATAGTAAAAAGTTATGAAAATTGTTGGGCCTTAAAGCTAATCCTCGGGCACATCTTGTGTAAAAATTTCAAAGAAAAAAAATAAAACCTCCAATCATAGTGAGTTGCCCAAAATCGTTATGTTGTCAAAAAACAATGTTTGGTCCTTTAGGGGTTAAAATAGTATTAATAGGTGTCTTCATCTTGCACTCGATTTTCACGTGAGTAATCTATTAAAATCCCAAAATTATAAGTTGTTCTACCTACTAAAGCTCTAAATTGCATTCTTTTGGCAACAAAGCTATTTTGGGCAACTCGCTGCAAATGAAATTTTTATTTTTTTCCTTTGAAATTTTCATACAGCAAGTACCCAATGAGTAGCTTTAAGGCCCAATGATTTTAATAACTTTTTAATATATGGTTATAAATTTATTGTATGACATGTAGTTTCCATTGCTCAACAGGTAGCCCATACAGCTAAAAAAATTCTTTAAAAATCACTTTTTCTAAGAAATAAATATTTGAAATTGAAATTCAAAGCTTTGAATCATTCCATTTTGATAATGAAATGAAAGGTTTGAGGAGTTTTAGTTTGTGAGTAGTTTGTGGATAGTTATAAAATCTCCATTCTTAAAATAAACTTTGAAGTCCTTTGTTTAATTCAATCTTCAATATTTTTGGAACAAATTGAAAAAATAAGGTATATATTATTTATTACAACATTACAACCATTTGGATTGGGATTTTTCAATTGCATAAATAAAATTCTTAATGTTCAATTTAGTATTTTGAATCATTCTCTACTACTTACTTATTATTTCTTTTCCTATATGTTATACAATTCTAAATGATCTAAAATTGTTTAAGCATGTAGCCAACTTGCCTTGAAGAATGAATCCAAAGAAGCACCACCAACATGGGCATTTTTTTTATACAAATATGACCTTGTGAAGTGCAGCTACCTGATTTTTTCTAGGGCCAAAAAAAGGAGTTTTGTGATTTTGTCACTTCAAATGCTAATATCTTGCAATTTACATGGTGAAAATTTCTGAATTTTTTCCACATCTTCTTAAAAACTAGCGTACTACAAGATCCTATGGTGTTATATACATATACAAAAATGTTCTTTTTCTAAAATTTGGTACTTATACTAGAAATGGCAGTTTTGGAGTGCTTTTGGTGAAAGCATAATAAGAAATCTTTAGTGGTGGATTTCTTGCATTATCAATTCCTCACCGGAAAATTCCTCTAATAGAAACTCAAATTGGCACTACCTAAAAACCAATTTCAAATTGATAAGTACTAATGAATATTGCATCTTTGGTTTAGACGAATAGACATAGGATCCTTCAATTTGGCCTATGGATGTTTAGGAATTTGTGTATTGAAGCTCCAATGTTTCTTCTTTGTTCTCCACAGTTTGTGGTTGTTTGAATTTTAGCTACTTTAAAAAAAAATCTTCTCTTCTACACTATGTAAGCTCTCTTTGGCAAGCCCTTCAAAAGAAAAAGACAAGACAAAATATTCTCATGATTGCACATTGACCCTCATCTATTGTAGAACTGCTCCTCCTACCTTCGTTTGTCTCCCTTTTGTAGAATGAAGTGTTGCGGCCTTGAGTTGCACCACAAGGATTCTCATGCGTGGCTCAAAAGCCAATCAATTTGGAAGACCACTTTTTGTCAATTTGGAGGGCTACAAGAGATGCTTTAAAAGGCCAAAGGGCTAAACGATTGGGTGAAACAACAAAGCAACAAACTAAAACTAATTTGGGTTCTTGGGTTGGTAGATAAGATCCCTATTAGGAGGCTCTTTTCTCCAAACAATTTGCATCTACCCAAGACTTTCCGACTGAATGAAGACTTGTCAAACTTTCTCAGGATTTGGGTGCGAAGTTGCTGTTTGGGTTTCGTTTGTTACCTTTCGCCCCAAGCAACTTTTGCCGTAGTTTATCATCAAAAATCCAAACTCTCTCAATCACCTGCTTGTCAGTCCAAGCCCTGTTTGTTGAATATTCAGCCGTTTTGATCCGTCACCTAAGGTGGGTACACCCAAAAACGCCACTTTTTGCTATTGAGCCTAGTTACTACTATTAGACTGATCAAATTTTCATATATTCTTGTTGGCAAGTAAAAAGAGGTTCCAATGCACCAGAGAATGTGGCATTTGGACACCGTATGCAAAAGTTATTAAGGGTCAAAGTTTGTTCCTAAAAGCGTTCCATCCAAATAGATACATAACTGATTTTTGAATGTACACAACCTGTAGATGGCACTTTAAGGTCAGGTGCCATTTTGGGGGTGCCTACCTTAATCTTCACACAAGTGTTCATGTTCATGCATCTCCTGGTTGTTGTTCTTTGTTGAACAACAATTTTCTCGGAAAAGTCCGCGTCTGTCCAAAAGTCTGGTCCTGCTAGCAAGCACCGACCACAAATCAAAAAAATCAAAAAATCAAAAACCTCATTTGCTGATAATGAAATCCTTGCCAACGAAAATTTAATAACTAGTTGTTTTGTTTCCAAGAGAAGGCAGTATTATAGTCATATGGAGTGGTCAATAAGGTACATATGGGTACAATAAACTTATGAATCTTTCCTCCCTTGCAGATTCCACTAACAAAAAAAGTCCACGAACTTCACAATACTCTCAACATGTTTGAAAAGGCATGGATTTTCGACCCACACAGTGCGTTGAAATTGTCATAAAGTGTACTTGGATAATCATACAATGACTCCCAAAGAGGTGGGAGGCCAGCTCACGGTATGAAGAAGTTAGTTTGGTCTGCTAATTCCCCATAGAGAACTTTAGGAAGATACTAGTCAAAGATTTGTTGTGACATTGGAGTAGACTAAAAAGAACAAACATGAAATGATACGAACAATTCAAGCGGTATGGTACCAGGTATCTCTACATCAATCGCAAATGCTCATTTCTAATATGCCCAATAGAATGTGAAAGCTGCAATTTCAACAAAGGGTGGCAACATTAGGTGATAGATTGTAAATAGAAAAGATCCAAATTGTTGTATGATTTTGGATTTCACATGTATATATTTGTTATGATAATCACTACAAGTACTACAAGTACTCTTTAGCTTACTATGATTTCAATGCAATTTTCAATTTAGGATTCTAGGGCTTTTTGAAGTTTATGAATCTTTTGTTGAATCTGACCATGAATAAAATTTGTAAGATTATTGGGCCTGATTGTATTGGGGATTGTATAGTATCTAGCAACCATGTTTTGGAGAACCCTATTGTGCTATTCATAGAATTTTGTATAATATAAGACACGATTGATGTTTTTGTCTAGCATAATTAACATTCAATTCTTTTGCAATTTCAATCAAGCATATCAAATTTTAGATTCAAAAAAACAAAACTTCATTATTGGTGAATTGTTTCATTTAATATTCATGATTTTAAATGATAAATGATCGAAAAACATTGGTGGTAAAGTGCAAAAAAGACCGGCCTTTTTTTTATAGCATTTTGTCAAAATTACAATTTTTGTGTTCAGTACTAACCATTGATCTGAAAAATTGATAACTAAAAATATTGTTGCAAGTACTATGACTATTTGCAAGTGTTGAAACAATACTATTTGAAAAAAAAAAGACAATTTGTTATAAAAAATAGATACAACAAGGTATAAATTAATAAAAATTAAAAAATCATAAACAAAAAAAACTATAAATTCTCAATTTGTGAAGATTTGATGGTGATTACATTTCACCAAAAAAATGAAGTTGAAACCATCCTCAATGTTCAAAAGTGCTCGCACAAGGGAGCCCTATTTATATGAATATGGAGGTCATGAAATAATTTATTTTGCAATTTCTTTTGGTAGGCATATGCCCCCCTACTATAGAAATAGACCACAAAATTTTCAGCTCTAGATCATTACTTTTGGATACTCCCTAGTACTAAAAAGTCCTAAACCTTAAAGTGTGACAAATTAGAAAATTTGACTTTTAAATGTAAAATGATTTTTTTTAATTTCTAAAAAATAAGAAATACAATTACAATCAAGTTAGCCTTCTCTAATAAAAACTTCAAATTCATCAGG
The DNA here is from genome assembly GCA_951230915.1 of Antitrichia curtipendula. Taxonomy (NCBI): domain Eukaryota; kingdom Viridiplantae; phylum Streptophyta; class Bryopsida; order Hypnales; family Leucodontaceae; genus Antitrichia; species Antitrichia curtipendula. Next base: position 7,895,040 of record OX579639.1, on the reverse strand, counting down.
TTCTACCTTCAAAAGCTCTACTGGAAAACAACTTCGTCACTCAAAATGTGACACAAAAATAGGACTCATCTTTCTTGCAATCACTTGGCGGTGAATTTCAAAATTTAACTAAATAGAAAGAATCCATACGTACATCTTTCATATTACCCACCCCTCCCATTAAGTAACAAAAATATGATCTACAAAGAATTCAATGTGAGGTGTTGTATGACCAAACATTTAATAATATGAAAGATGAGAATAGTTACATATGCTTCTTGCATATTTATATAGTTAAAATTTTGAAATTCATCACCAATGTTTTTCAACCAGTGATCAAGTAAAACCATGGATATTAAATGAAACAATTCACCCAAAATGCAGTTTTGGTTCTTAAAATTGATTGACGTGTGCTTGATTGGAATTGTATAAGAATTGAATGTTAATCATGCAAGATAAAAAACAACCCAATGTGTTCTATATGATGCAAAACTCTTTGAATGGCAAAATGGTTGCCAAATATTGCACCCCAAGATTTTTTTTCCTACAATTTTTTCAATGTAGCCAAATTGGCAATCAATAATATTGTTTTGTAGTTGTCATTAGGGGCCACACTTTTCTTTTATAAAAGTGATGGACTCGAGATAGCCTCAAAGGTCAAGAGCTGTTAAAGTTTGAGCCTACAAAAGCAAAAACGTGGAAATGAGGACAGCAACACCTAAACAATGCAGTATAATTACGAAAGGACAAAAAAGAGCAACATGGGATCCACAAGGTCAAGCATGGCATTGAGGGCCGCAAAAAAATCCAAAAAACAAAGAGATGGAGCACAACACAGCCCCAAAGCTTAAGGAGTTGAGAAGTTGAAGCATGCAGACTGTGAAAATGTGGAAATTAGGACAGCAACACTTAAAATACTGCAATATGACAAAGTTACAAAGGTCACATGGTAGAACCATGTACAACCATGTACAACACATGTAGACACACGTATGACACATATACGACACGCATCCAACACATATACGACACGCATCCAACACATGTACAACACGTGTACAACACATGTAGATGCATGTAGGAAGATAGAAGTCATGGGGATTGTAACTTTTTTGGAAATTTTATGCCTTGAATTGAATTTTTAAAAAGTTTTAGAAGGCTAAAGTTGGCCTCAATCCATACATGATGTATATAGTCTTCCAATTTTGATCATTCAAAAACTACTTTCTTGCTCATTATAATTTCCTACTTTCTTGCTCACTACTTTGGGACATGTGTCATGATCTTATTATAATCGGACAACCCATTACCAACCAAGGATGGATTCCCGACTTCTAAGGTACCGCTATTTTCAATCAGTCTATTTTTTTTCTTGTAAATTGTTGATTTTAATGACATGCAAGGCTACAAGAAGCAATAGTTGAATGCCACGTGTTTATTTTGGAAATATGTGTATATGAATAGGAAGCAATCTTCCCCGTATGATTGGAATTGCATGACTCTATAGGTCAGGTACTAGTTCCAAACACTTTTTGCCTCCCAAAATTCAGTTTTGCAAAATAAAATTCTGAAAATTTTGCAGTCACAATATTTTCCATCTCCCTACACGGGAAAAAATTTCCATTTCTCTCAACTGCTCAGTGCTCACCATCTATTCCACATATGCTTAAGTGATTAGGTGTGGGTAGTCCAACCCTAATGCCAACCTTGAAAGGGAGAAAGAAACGCATTCCAAGCTTTGATTGGAAATAGATAAGGTAACAGGCTCGAGAATAGTTCGGGCACTAAGAACCGCCCACCTGTAAAATGTACACCACTTGCACATGCTGTTTTTTCATAGCCTTCACTGATGTACAAAAAGTGTACATTTCAGGGGTGGACGATTTTGGAGCCCTATGCCAGCTCAACTTCAAAATATCATAACTAATTTCAAAAAGCCCCCAAAAATATGAACGACTTAGATTAGATGCCAAATCCGCTTCTCTTTCAAGGAAAATTTACTGAAAAATATTTTGAGAAGTTTTGCCTTCCCCAAATTCAGTTTCAGCTCTTAGGTGGGCGATTTCTGGACCTGTTACCTTACATCCTACAAGTTGGGCATGGATCCCTAGTTGGCAATGGATGGTTCTACCGTACTTGTTTTGGAACATGCTGTTCGGGAGGTCAAGGTAGGCACCAGACGTCAAGTCTGCAGAACAAAGGAGGCTGGACTTGACCTAAACCCTAAATCCTCATAATATTCCAATTTTTTTATTTTATATAGATTGAACAACTTCAAACATCAATGACAACTGAATGTGACTGTAACTGGGAGGCATAAGAAGGTGCGAGCTGTTATCTAAGGTAAGGTAGCTCTACCCAATTCCGACCACTGACCCAATTCCACCCAAATGAAAAGCCTTCATTGATTCCAGAATACAAATCTGTGACTGTTGTACATGCCTTAACTTTACAATACATGCAAGTTAAGGCATGTACTACAGTCACAGATTTGTATTCTAGAATCAATGAGGGCTTTTCATTTGGGTGGAATTGGGTCAGTGGTCGGAATTGGGTAGAGCTACCTTAGTATGCTCTTAAAGCGACCACTTAAGAGCAGATCGCCTTTTCAGGGAAGTTAAACTTATTGAAACAATTTTCAGTAAATTTATATAGGAAGAAAAATGGAATTGGCATCTAACCCAAGTCGTTTCATATTTTTCAGATCTTTGTAGCATTAGTTATGAATTTTTGAAGTTCAAACACAGTGGTTTCTAAAAGCGACCACCTTCTGAAATGTACACAGTTCAAACATTGAAGAAAGCAAAATGTACCTCTGTGTCATGATCGCTTTTAGAACATGGGCGCTTTTAGAGCATACTACCTTAGCAGGAGGAGAGGGGTTGTGATGGTAACACTGTGGAGAATTGTTAACCCATAAAGTATCAAACACCGTCTTTTTGACAACATAGCAATTTTGGGCAGCTCACTATAACCGGAATTTTATTTCCTTCTTTGAATTTTTCACACAAGATGTGCCCGAGGAGTAGCTTCAAGGCCCAAAAAATTTCATAAGTTTTGACTATGTGGTTAAGAAGTTATTGCAGGATATGTCATTTTCATTGGTTGGCGGGGCAGCCTGGGCAACTAGAAAAATTTCTTTAAAAATCCTTTTTTTTTAAAATAAAAATTTGAAATTGGTTCTTTAGATTTATATATATACCTGGGAAGCTTTGAATCATTCCATTTTGATTAATGAAATGAAAGTTATGAGGAATTTTAGTTTGAGGGTAGTTATGGAATCTAACTATTGGAGTTTTAGTTAGGGTAGTTATTGGGATTGGCATTTTTCAATTCCATATATAAATTCTTAACAATTTTGTATTTTGAATCATTGTCTACCTCTTTCTACTTACTATTTTTTTCCTTTATGTTTTACAATTCCAAATGTTTTGAAATTTTCAAGCATGTAGCCAACTTGCCTTGAAGAATGAAACCAAAGAGTAACCACCATTTTGGACATTTTTTCATACAAATGTGACCTTGTGAAGTGCAGCTGCCCAGATTTTGGCTAGGACAAAAAAATGATTTTTGTCAATTCAAACGCTATTATCTTGCAATCCACACGGTGGAAATTTCTGAATTTTTTTCCACAACTTCTCAAACTAGTTTAATATAAGATCCTATGGTTAGATTTTTCTAAAAATATTTTTTTCTAAAATTTAGTACTTGTATGAGAAATAGCAATTTTAGAGCGGTTTTGGTGAAAACATAGTCTCTGACCTTTAGGGGTTAAGGTAGACAAGCCTATTATCACCCTGATTTGGAATTTGGATATTGTGGGGCTGATTCCAAGAGGGGCACATATTTTTCAGAGGTGTGCGCTTGCTTCATGGATGAAAGCCCACTGGAACTATAGTTTTTCGATTAAAATTGTAATTTTTGTGAATTTTTGAAGTGGTCAGCCCTAAAATTACAAAGCCGCCCATGGAATGGATTCATATATACCCCATAAACTCCCTTTCATATATCTATTGGCACTTAAGTTCCTACTAGTCAAGGATTGACATGTTACCCATTTTGGCATTAATTTAGTGATTTTGTTAGAATCTTAAAGGAATTTGTATATTTTCTCTAGAGGTAGATTTGGATGTTTGAATGGACAGAATTAAGCAACAAACAAAATTGGACTAGCCTACCTTAGTAGTACAATTGAAGCACAATTGAAGCACAATTGAAGCAATACAAAGAGGGTTGATGGGATTACAAACTCATCCTGCCAATGGTTGGTCTATTTACAAAGGAAATCAAGTCATTCAAACATTGGTTTGTCTTCATTGCAGGCTTATCAACACGCAACTTTAGGATATATCAAGATAGTAATAGAACTTGGGTGGTTCACCTTTCTTGCATGTAACAACTTACTCCTATTTTGTTTGCCATATTAGGTGGTCACTTTAATATTGGCCTTTATGCCAAATTTTGCTCCATCCAAGGTTCATACACATAGTATGGGGAGCATCTATAGTTAGGCCATATATATTTTATAGTTTAGGTTGCACCAATGAAGGTTTAGTATTTGAATTTTTACTAATGCCATATAAACATCAATAGCACCCTACGACTATTGTGTTTGGAAATCATATGTAATTCAATACATTTGCAAAAAAATTGAAAAAAATTGCATCTGAACTCTTTTTCTCTCTTTTTATTCAATAAATTCGTGCAAAATTGCTCCAACTAGTAGTTTCCACACCTCCTACCTTATCACCAAAAAAACAAAAAAAATTAGTTGATAAATAATAAAGGTTATACTAGGTGTGCATACCGTAGTCACTGGCTTGACAAAGTAATTAAACCTTTACATAACATTTGAGGTCCTAGAAGGGCTACCTACATTTGAATTTCATAATCTTTCTTAAATGGGCATCATATAGCACGTTCAAATGACTAATCAATGATGAATTTTTGCCCTCTTCAAGGTCATGGAACACCTCAAAGCCACTATTCAAATTTTTTATTAAACTTTCTAATGCAAAAATTATAAGTTCAAAATTGTGATTTAATACTCAAGACATAGGATGGGCTTACATGTGAGCCTAGTAGGCAAACCTAGCCACTATTGTCCAAAATTTTAGCCAACCAAATTGCCAAGTAGCATGTGTAGCATGTGAACCAACTATATCAATATCAATAATGCATTTTCATTTGACAACTAGGATTGTTTAGAATATCCTAGTTGGACAGGCAATTGCTTTCAATCCCTCAAGTCTTAAACTTCAATTTTTTGCAATATAGCAATTCTGAACAGTTCACTATGAATGAAATTTTTGAAATTTTTATTTTTTTTCTTCGAAATTTTCATTGAGCATATGCCTAAAGAGTAGCTTTAAGGCCCAACAACTTTCATAACTTTTGACTACATGGTTAAAAAGTTATTGTACAATATGTAGTTTCATTGCTCGGTAGGCAGCCTGGACAGCTATAAAAAAATTTCTTTAACCTCTAAAGGTCAAAGACTATGTTTTCACCAAAAATGCTCCAAAATTGTCATTATCTTTACAAGAACCAAACTTTTGCAAAAAAAACATTTTTTTGACACATAAAACCACAAGATCTTGTAGTAAGTTGGTTTGAGAAGATGTGGAAAATATTTCAGAATTTTCCACCATATGGATTGCAAGACATTAGTGTTTGAAGTGACAAGTTTTTTTTTTGTCTCTGCAAAATCCAAGTAGCTGCACTTCATAAGGTCACATTTGTATGAAAAAATATCCAAAATAGTGGTTATTCTTTGGATTCATTCTTCAAGGAAAGTTGGCTACATGCTAGGAAATTTTTTTAGTCATTTACAATTGTACAACATATAGGAAAAAATGGTAAGTAGAAAAAAATAGAGAATGATTCAAAATACTAAACTATTAAGAATTTAGTTATGGAATTGAAAAATTCCAATTCTAGTGATTGCAATGTTGTAATAAACAATCTACACTCAATGTTTTTATTTTTTCTCAATTCCATTGAAAATTAAGTTTAATAAAGGATTTCAAAGTTTATTTTAGAGCAAAGATTCTATAACTATCCACAAGCTAAAACTCCTCATAACTTTTGACTCATTGATCAAAATGGAATGATTCAAAGCTTTCTACGTACATGTAAATCTAGACAATCAATTTCAAATTTTTATTTCTTTAAGAGTGATTTAAAAGAATTTTTTGAGTTGCCCGCCGAGCAATGAAAATTACATATCATACAATAACTTTTTAAACATGTAGTCCAAAGTTATAGAAATTGTTGGGCCTTAAAGCTACTCCTTAGGCACATGTTGTGTGAAAATTTCAAAGAGAAAAAAATGCCGTTTTGTTCATTCATAGTGAGCTACCCAAAATCGTTTTATTGCCAAAAATGGTGTTTGGTCCTTTAGGGGTTAAAATCACTTTTTCAAGAAATAAAAATATGAAAGTGGTTTCTAAATTTATATGCATGTGAAAAGCTTTGAATCATTCTATTTTGATTAATGAAATGAAAGTTATGAGGAGTTTTAGTTTGTAGGTAGTTTGCAATCTCTACTCTAAAATAAACTTTGAAGTCCTTTATTAAACTCAATTTTCAATATTTTTGAAAAAAATTATAAACATTAAGTGTGCATTGTTTGTTACAACATTACAAGTTTACAACCATTGGAACTGGTATTTTTCAATTGCATAACTAAAATTCTTAACAATTTAATATTTTGAATCATTCTCAACTTCTTTCTACTAACTATATTTTTCTATATGTTGTACAATTCCAAATGACGTGAAAATTTTCAAGCATGTAGCCAACTTGCCTAGAAGAATGAATCCAAAGAAGCACCACCAAGATGGATATTTTTTCATAAATATGTGACCCTATAAAGTGCAGTTGCCCATTTTTTGTAGGGCCAGAAAAGAAATGAATCCTTTTTTTGGATTTTTGTAATTATGTTGCTTCAAACTCTAAATTCTTGTAGTTTATATGGCAAAAATTTCTAAATTTTTTTCCACATCTTCTCAAATCAGTGTACTACAACTCTACAAGAATACAAGATCCTACCATTCCTACGGTTATATGTGTCCAAGTTTTGTTTTTTTTCAAAAATTTGGTTCTTGTACTAGTAATGGCAATTTTGAAGCATTTTTGGTGAAAATATAGTCAAAAATCTGTAGGGTTAATATCCCACTTGTAGTAAAAGGTGAAGTGAAACTTTTGAAGGAGATTTTGGAAATTGGATAGGCGTTTGCTTTTATTTTTTTATATCTTATTTACTTTTTAACAAATGAAACGGTCACCAATCTTTTCTATGCTCATCATATAAAAGTGCAAATTGATTTGTGGATAGTTCTTGTTCCACCGGGGCTAGACAAAGTCCAACCATGCATTTGCCTAGCACCCACCTACCGTACAGGAGGCCTTTACATTGCTAGAAGCATCTTGTGAAGACAAAGAGAATGATACCAAGAAGTTTCACATACAATTGAGAACTACAGTAACGTAGAGGCATGAAATTCCGTTTTCATTTGTTTTTGAAAAACAAAAAACAAAAAAAAGACATACAGTAGAGGAGTTTTCCTGATGATTCTCTGAAAACCTCGTTTCCCGTGCATCTGGGAAACGAGGCCGGGCCGACATGAAGCTTGGAGGCAGTGTAACTGTTCCTTGGAAGCATCGTAAAGAAAATCATTAACTTACTTACTGGAGGTACCTACACCGCTCATGCGACAACTGACACCTCTTTTTGGGTTCTTGCACCTCCAAATACAATAAACTGTTTTCGTGGTTTTGGACTTTTTTGGTGCAGTTGCAGTTGTAGTACCACGATGGTTGTACCCTCCTGTGTACCCGATTCAAGTACGCTTTTGTCTCCTTGCACCAATCGGTCGAACGAAGCTGCGATGGAAAGTAGCTTTGTCAACGTCACTGACTGACTGTGTGTTCTCATCGATGGACGCGCGTACGTACAGTTGATGAAAACGCGTGCTGCAAGCTCAGCCTCAAGATCGATCACCATTCATGATAAATTAAAAGTGTTTTCTGCAGCTAGCTAAGTCGTCTTACTTTCCTGATAGTAACAGACTCTGAGCCTTGCAGCAACAGTTACCGTAACGTGCATTGACAGAGCACCGAGGAGTGGAATTCAAACCTGCCATGTCCCACGCACCAGTTAAGTTAGCTACTGCAAGTACAACTTTTGGAGGTAAAAATATTGCCATACATAAAATCGATGTACACCACCTAGCAAGACCGGTGCACCTGGTCGATTGAGTGATATATCGTGAACACTTTACAAAAAAACATGCCATGTATCGATCAATGTTGGAATCTTCTGCTTGACTTGGATCGTGCATGTTCTAGCCAGGTCAAGAGATGATAATTAATAGCATTAGTGAACAAGCTAGTAAGAACAAACTTAAGCTTTACAGCCCTGTCATTCCTCACGTACACAACCAGCTCCATTTAGAAATACTTGTACTTAATCAATGAACTGATAAACATGTGAGTCTGAGTAGGCGGGACCCTTAATTCAGCTCAGTCTCAATGAAATCTCAAAAGTCCATAGAACCGCTATTTCGTTAAACTGGCTGTTGCCCAATACTTTGACACTTTTCAAAACGTACATCCGTATCAGTCCTAGATTTTAGACCGTTTTATTATATACATGTATTTAGAAACGATTCCATATTCGTGCTACGTAATTGGGTGTATGGACTAGCCTTTTGGGACTTAGTAGGGCCAGAGAGATCGATCTGAAGCTGCTCTTGAAGTACTGCAGGGTTGCCAAATTTGAGATACTAACCGACGTACCTAGCACGCAGCAATGACCGTAGTACCGTACCACAGGAACACCTGTTGTCCGCAAAATCAAAAGTTTGCTGATTGCATCCATTGCAGCACACAAGTTGGAACGGACGAAATCCTATCAGACTTTGAAAAGACCTATCTTAAGCTTCATGCCAGCAGTTCAAGGGGGGCAAAAACTCGTTTTCAACGCAGGCACTAAACATTAAATATTTAATTGACTGGTGGACTGACGACCGGAAGCATATAGGTAAACGGCGTTGAAATCGTTTGAATTCCTGAGACTACGGTATTTACTAGCTGTATATATGATCATCGATGTCCGACTTAGTCTTCGATCACATCAGCTAGACAGCTAGCGTCCAGATTGCAGAGAAATTGTCGCGGACTAACTTAATTATTAGAGAGTTAGCTAGCTCACCTGAGAATCGATCCAACAAGTCTATTGTGCGCGCAACCGTAAGTATAGAATCCATAGTTGCACTATGAAATTCATTTGGGTCTACGGACTTTTTGGATTTCAATTCGCCGGCCAAAAAACAGATCGGACGTCTCTGAAAATCCAGGATTGTATCGTATCGTCGGGCATGGACCCGGAAATGCACTTCTTTCCTCTCAAATTTGGGAGTGATCGAATCCGGTTTAAGGAACGGTCTGGTAGACAAAATTGTAGAATATTTCTTATTTGATCCCGGTTCATGATTTGTGCATGTTGGTGGATTCGTGGGGTGGGCTGTTGAACACAGCATTCAATGGCTGACAAGTTGGTAAAGGACTTATTGTAGCTGGATAAGGAATTTTCCTTGGCGTACCTGCCGTCCTTCTTGAATCCCTTCGTTTAGGAAAGGGACACATGAGTAGCCCAGAGGACCAAGTGTATAAAAGGCAACCAGAAATTATATCCGAATCTTGAATGGGACCCTACAAATGAAAAAGAAGAAGCAAGCAAACGTACATTTGGAGATCCTTTTTCTCAAAAAGCACTGCAACTAGTAGAATGTTAATATAATGGCCAACTAGTCTAAAGCAGAGGTCTTTACACTGTTTACACTTCTATATATGCAGAGGTCTAAAGCAAAGGTCTTTACACTATTTACACTTCTATATATGCTTCAATGGCCAGGAGGGTATCTTTATATATAATAAGGTTAACCCATACAAATTGCAAGTGGGGTGTCTTTCTCAAAGTGAGTAGCAGGGATTGCAGTAGCTTGGTAGTCCACTCTATTTGCTCAATGAAGTGTAAAAATTTGACAACAAGAAAATATTTTGCTTGTAGCCATTACTATGGAGAACATCTTGATAACTTGATAAATACACCAAGAATTGTATGAAAAAACATCTTCACATACATGATTACTATTATTCAATTTTTTTACTATCTATATTAAGATAGAGCTCGGCAATTGCAAGAAGCTTTCCTAATCTATTAGCATGTAATTTGGGGCACTATGATTAACAATTGGCTAAAACACGAACTTTTGAAGTCTTATTTATAAGGAATTAAGGGAAAGCTTCTAGACTGTGTTAAAATTGGAAAAGTGAAGTTGATCAACTTTTTCAAAGTTCAAATATCTTTCTTCATGTTTCATGATACTTTCACCCCAACTTTCACTTCTATATGAATAGAGAAAAACTACATATCAAGAGTAGCTTTGCCTTGTTTTCAAATTAAAAACAATCCCAAAGTTCAAGTCCAGTGTCAAAATAGTTTTCTGGAAGTCAAAAACTTCCCTCCCCTGCTTTTCATAAGCCTCCACTGATAATATTTTTCTGCACTGATAATATTTTTCTGGCTACTGAAGGCAATTCCAACTTGACCTCCTCTTGCAAGTTGCACCTGTCACACACTTCCATTGTAGCTAGAAGTTCGACTTTTTTTGGGGGTGGGGTACCAAGATTTGGCCAATTCTAAGTACATGAAAGTCCACCCTAAGTCTACCCCAAATCTACCCTAAGATCAGAATGTTCATGTCCGAAGGCCAGAATCTAGACTGGAGTAACAGGGTCAAGATTAGCTGTCCTCCTCTTAATGGTATTTCCTTTCCACCTACTCCGGATCCAATCAGTCAGAGTCTCTGCCGGCCAGTCCGCTGAATAAATACTCGTGGTGAGTTCAGTGTCCATGCAGTACCTCCCGGCAGCTTCGTCAAGCTTGCAATTGGCGGTGCGGGGGCATGCCAGTTGGAGTTCCAGCTACTAGCTAGTGAAGGGTGGTCGCTGTCCGTAAGCTCCAGAAGAGGTTTGGGAAGGCTCACGGTGTGCGCAACTGCGATACTGGGAAGTCTGGAGGGAGTTCATTCGCAACCAAGCTTCGATCAAGTTTGAAGGTTTGCATCACAGAAACCTGGTCAATAACTATCGATCTTCCAATCTGTTGTCGATGTGTGCTAGTAGTATCGTAAGCTGATTGCTAGAATTTGGAGTCAGTGTTTAGCAACGCTTTTTGAAATCCAGGTGCGCACCTCGGTTACGGTTTGGAAGATCAGATGTTTTAGTAAATGTTGTTTTAGCAAACTTGAAATGTTTGGAACATACTGTACTGTACTTCAGCAACCTTTTTCAGCAAACATGTTCGGAAAAGGCTGTTGACTTCGGACAACGTTTATGAGCAACGTACGTTAAATGTCAACTTTGGAATCACTTTTGTAGTGTTAATTATCAACTACGTGTGCACGTTGCTGGTAGCTTTGCTGTAGCCAGGGGTGATTTCTAGTTGTGAGTTCTTTTCCAGTTTTCTGTTGTTCGATCAGTTGGTGAGCAAGTTTCTTTGTGTAGCCTGTGCTGTTGCAGTTCTGGTTGGACCTTTAGGGGTGCTTTCACTGATTACAACTTTACTAGTTCATATTCACTCATCTACTTTTGAGCGAGGTGTCGATCTCGGTCCATCCATCTCACATAGAACCTTTGGTTGGTTTTAGTTTCAAATAGTCGGTATTTCGTTCGGGGTATCTGTGTATGTTGAATAAGAGGGAGAGGGAGCCTTGGAAGCAGCTGTAAAGTTGAGTGAATTGAATACGTAGTAGCGCTCTTGTTGTTTGAGTGTCATGAGGCTCTTCGGCTTTATTATTAAACCTCAGAAATCAGAAATAACGCGGACTGTCTATAACGTGAATTTCATTAAAATGGCGGCATTCCAGAACTTTGGCGGGTTTACATCTATACCAGTCCTAGATGTTCAGACAAAGTGGCGGATTTCATATGACATTTTAACGAAATTGATGATCTATGCCATGTGGGATAACGAGTCGATCTAGCTGTTCCTCACTGCATAATTGTCTTTCTATGTAGAGATTTGCATTTTGTCCACGTTGTCTGATTTCATGCAGAATGAAACGATGGAGTGTAATGAGTTTCATTAGAAAAAAAATATGTAGATTTGCTTGTGATTAATGGAGAAAGCTGGTTCACGGTTTTAGAGTTTGTCACTGTTTTCCCCAGTGTGCTTCTTTTCCCCAATATAATGAAATTGACGTTATAATTGGTATGGGTGGTGGTTGACTAAACAGGAACATTACGATTTATGAAAACGACCCACTTCCATGCTTAATTCTGGTATTTCCTGGAATTTGAGGCAGTAATGGTGTTCAGTTCTCTAATCAGCTGCTACTTCTGGAAGAAAAAGCTGCACCTTCACATGGATTAAATACCAGCTACACATCAAAGACTCCTTGCTACAAAATATAATTTTGCAAAGTCGTGTATTTTATCAAGGATTCCAAGAGCTAATCTACTGCCAGCGGCCATCAAACTTTTGTAAGTACCGTGTCAACTTGGAAACGTTGATTTCTCAATTGATTTAATTCTCTAACTTCTACTTTCCTTGAATTTGTCTTTTTACTTTCATCATGTTTACAAACAGTGTCATTCTGTTATAACAATTTCTGATTCTCCTTTAACAACCATACAGTTTACTTTTTACTTTCATCAGGTTTTCAAAGCAGACCATCAATCATTCTGCTATTAAATATATGTAAACTATCTTTTAATCTAGAAAGTGTGTTATTTCTGTCCTATTAAGATGTACTTAAACGTATTTTTTTGGTCATTTTTCAGGTCTACTACGATGCATCGCAACACTGTTTATGGCCATGTTGAGTGGAACAGGCACAAGTCCTCCTGGAGACATGGGCGTCACCTATCATCCGTTTTTTCGTCCGGGGTGATTTTTGCTTTGGGACCGCCGGTGATAACTTTCTCCATGGTGGCCGTCTTTGTCTGCATCTTCAACCATTCCGTGGAAAAAGGATATTTGCCAAAGTGGATGCCCCTTCTTCACGTCGCGGCCTTGCCGTTTACATTGACGGCACCCGTCCTTGCGCTTCTCTTGGTATTTCGTACCAACGCGTCGTACAGTCGATTTGATGAGGCTCGCAAAGCGTGGGGCTCCAATGTCAACAGGACACGGGATTTGGGAAGACAGGCGTTGACGTGGATGCGAATGAAACACGATGCCCCCAAATTGCATTGTCTTCTGAGGCATATCAAAGCCTACTCGTTTTGTCTGAAAGATCATCTCATTGAGGACGAGGCGGAACTTCGAGGAGAGATCGCCAATATACTCGACCCCAGCGAGTTGGAAAACATCATGAGCGCGAAACACCGACCCAATTACATTTTGCAAGTCATGTCGGAATCGATTGCACAGTGTCAGATTTCCGAGTGGGAGAAAATCACGATGGATAACAATGTTACAACCTTTCATGACAACGTTGGAGCTTGTGAAAGGATCTTCAAGACGCCGATTCCGCTGGCGTACACGCGTTTGACTTCTCGCATGTTAACGGTTTGGCATCTCGCGTTACCATTTGGACTATGGAATACGTGCGGGTGGCTCACCATCCCGGTGTCGTTCATGAGCGGACTGGCCTTGTTCTACATCGAAGAGGTTGGTGTGTTGATTGAAGAACCGTTTTGGATCCTGCCTTTGAAATCAATCAGTGAAGGCATTTGCTCCGCAATTGATGGTTTGTATGTTGCACATGAGGAAGCGTCCATGTTGTGGAAAAGTCATCAACCGTCAAACAAGAAAGATCACGTTATTATCAGTTTTGAGGGATCAAGGTCCGACGGGTTTCGGAAGCCACGGGATGTTGATGTAGTGTTAACAAGAGTTAATTCAGTATGTTAGAAACTTGATTAAAGATAGTAGAGAAAGTATATATATATATATATCTTCATTAATTTCCAGTTACATGATTAGAGTTCTATTTCAGACTCAATTAATTTTACAATTTTACATTGTAGACCACAACTTTACATAAACAAATGAGTGTGGTTGTACTATTGAATATGTCACAAAAAAAACTTATATAAATTAGTTACATTAGACGATGTAGTACTGTTTAGGAGCCAAAAGTTGTCAACTTACCATTGTATTATAGCAGCAAGGGTGCTGCGAGCTTACGACAAAGTGTTTGTCAAGCTAAATTAAACTGAATAAACAGGTTTGAATACCAGCAACCATCCAAAATTCCAAAAAAGCATGACCACGAGTTACAAACAATAGTTTCATATTCATGGTATCTAAAAGTCTCTTTGATTCTTTCAGAGTTCGCTTCAATAGTGCAAAAGGGTGGTTGAGATGTCATTTCAACCACTGTCAAGGGTAGTTGAAATGACATCAAAATGTCATTTTTTTTATGTCATTTAAACATGCAAGTTTAAACAACATTTTGAAAATGTCATTTCAACATGTTTGTAGTGTACATTTTAATTTTTCTAAATCAGTGTGGAGTGAAGATTTCTTGTAATTCAAATCGAATTCCAATTATTTGCATAATGTACATCTCAACTTCAAAATGTTTTTTAGGGTTGTGATCTTTAAATATGGAATGTCTGCATGGTGTAAATTTCAATTTAAGAAAATCATACAAGTGCTTACATAATTTAGGAGTTTGGACTCTTACAAGGACAGATTTTAATTTCGGTAGTCTTCTTCTGAGCACATTTTGGATTTCTATATCACTCTAAATTGTAGATTTTTTGTCTTCAGCAATGTAGATTATAACACTTGAATGTCTCTTTTCTATAGATTTGGAACTTAATCATCCTTTCAAAATATAGATGTTAGCATTAGAAATCTTCATATGAATTAGATTTAAGGTTCTGAAATCTCCAAAAACATAGATTTTTTCCATGTCAATGTGTGGGCTCTGCAAATGAAGAAACGAAGTTTTCCTACTGATTTCATTTCCTAGAGAAGGAAAATAAGGCATTCCAAATGTACATCGAAACTAAATAACAATATCCTAAACCCCTTCACAATATCCAATCTACAGATCTTCAGTCCTACATCTTGCGTGTTGCTAGGAGGTACTTGTTCTACAGGTCTTCTACCTTGTCCAGAATCTCGAAGCCTTCCGTGATGCGCTCCTCATCCAGAACTTTTTTCAATTCAGCAGGATCACCACACAGATTCTCTCCGCAAATTAGAGTGGCTAGAGCTGCATCCACCCAAGCATTGACGAAATTCTCCACGTACTTTGTAAGGCTCCTCGACATACTCGGCAACTTGCTCTCCAATGTGTTTCAGGTTAATCTTTTTATGGTCGGTGGTAAAGAGAGACTCCACGGTACATCCATTGAGATCGATAGGACGCCAGGTCCAGCGGCGAGATCAACTCTTCCATTGTTTGCCTTGATCAAGGTCCAGATGCAACTTTGTCGATTGAATGTACACCTCCATCGTTGACATTGACTTAATTCAAGGAATCATCCCCAGACACTGTACTAGGCCTATACACCCACTACGATAAACTTGTAGATATTCGCAAGCGAATACCAAGCCAAACCCGTCATGGTGAAGCTCAAGAATATATTGCGTCCGTCAAGCACGCAGCTGGTGTTCAAAATTGGCTGCTCGTCACGCGTTGCGCTTCCTGTTTTGAAAACCTATCCTCTCCTTCCCAATACTTGATTTCCCTAAATTCCTTCATTCCATTATCTTCACGCAAGCCACAAAGTGGGGAGTTTTTTCGCTTTCCTGGATAAACACCCATAGGACATTTATAGGCAGTCAAAAAATTCAAGCAACTAATACATTTAACTTACAATTGGTAACAAGGATAAACTATTTTATTTTGTTTTGGCAAGGTGAAAAAAACATTCAAAGAAGTAGTCTCTTCACAGCATGCACCGTAGGTCAAAAAGGTCTTCACTCTAACGCCACCACACTTCACACACGCGCATCCAATTCACACGATGTAGATAGCTAAACTACCGAAAACAAACTTTGAATGGCCACAGACAAAGAAGTGACTCCACAAAAGAGCTCTGGCGTAGCCAACAAGTGAAGCATAGACAAGCACAACCGACTTAATACCAGGGCACCTTATGGCCCACCTTCATTTGGCAACCTCCTATGCGGAGTGTGGGCCGCTAGCATGAAAATAGGAAAAGTTAGGTGGCAATAGTGGAACTATCTCCACGCGACGTGGATACAATGAATCCACAAATTTTCTTGCCACACTTTGCAACATTTTACATACTTCCTGTAATTTGATGTGGTGGTGTTCATGCATAAGTGCCTAAAATATTTTCTTAGCTTATAGGATTTTTTTTAAAATGAAAATAAACCAACATTATAATAATTTGTACCAATTCTTTTAAAATTGGTACATGTAAAAATTCAAACAAGTATACTAAAGAGCACATAGAAAAAGAAAGACACAACAATATTACATATGGATTGAAAGATTATAATGTTTGATAATGAAGGTGTTAACCCCTAAAACCCCGCTTGTCCCCTCGGGGGACAATTTGGGTCCGGGTAGGTTCCTATTGTCTCAATTTGAAGTGAAATTTTTTGACATTTTTTGAGGTTGTGTAGCTTTGCAAGAGCTTTGTGGATATATAGTTTTTGTTTCAATCGGATGTCGGATGAAAAAGTTATGGCACAATGAGCAAGAAATGAAGATTGGCGGACAGCCCAAAAAAAATTACAAAAGTCAAATTAATTTTTTTTGAATTTTTTACTAAAAGATTATGTTCTTACCTATACGTGAAGCTTTGATTCATTCTAATTGGACTAGGGATGAGAAAGTTATGGACAATCTTATTTTTTCGGGCAATTTAAGCATCTTCTTGAAAAAAAAACTTTTTGTTCAACTTTGAATGCTAATATCTTCCAATCCGTACGGTGAAATTTGATGAAATTTTTACTACATGATCTTAGACAAATTAAGTACAAGATCCTACGGTTAAAATTTCCAAAAAAACAAAAAGATTGGTTTCCTTAAGTGAATACAACAAAAGTGGTGGTTTTGAGTGTTTTTTGGTAGAAAACACCCTCGGGGGTTTAGGGGTTAAAATTGTGAGAGTGATTTGTGGTCTTTCAATACTCTTTTCACAAGTTAAATCTATAAACTTGTGAAAACAAACTATGAGGTCAAACGACATAACATACATAACTCTAACCTATTTACGTCTTTTTGAAAATCTCTTCTAAAAGTTTTCAAAATGAATTTTCAACTTGAATTTTTCTTTAAAATATCCATTGGGATTTGAGATTCATTTCCAAGAATTGTCAAAACTAGGGAAAGCCAAGATTGCAACAAGACATCTTTGCAAAAACTCTTGAATATAAAAATCATAATCAAACATTTTCAAAATCGGATTTTTGATGCTAAAATTAGACTTCAAAAAGGTTATTTGAAAAATAAAACCTACTGGAAAAAGCAACTTGGTTAAGTTTTATTTAACTTCAAGGTATTGTTGACACCCTATTCTAATGCCTCAAGCATTTAGGGATATGCATTGGCTTACTACAATGGAATTAGAATTGTTTCTACAATCTGTTTAGACACTATAAATGGTTTTGAAATTCAATATTTTACTTTTCATAGATGAAGGTTTAGAAGTATATAAAAAATAAAAACAATAATCACCAAAAAAACCTTCAATGCTACACAATGCAATCACAATCCTTTTCATTGTTCATTTTCGTATTTTTTACAATAAATTTAAAGGGATTTTTCTAAAGGTAGATCAATTAATATAAAATCCTAACAAAACACCAAAAGTGTTTATTGAAAAATGTAGATTGTAAAATCTTTGTTCTGCAACTTTCATAAGCACAGTGAAAAACTTATAGAACAATATCAATGCAAACAAACGAAGCACCGTTACTTCATTAAGCCTTGAACTTTCTACTAATCAAAATTTCCTTATTACAACGCATACTAGTAATCAATCACTTGTATAAATTTTTTTGATAATTAATAAAAATAAATAATCTGTATTTTTATTTTTAAAGTATCATATTAATAAACTTTTGTGTATGTTTAGTTGATTATTCTTTTAAGTTGAAAAATGGTTGTTCGGCATTAATGAGTTCATTAATTACTAAGTGGCTCATTCAGTTCACCCCTACAGGATTTGATCCATTTGAAATGGTCAAATATCATATGTAAGCTCAATTTTTCATTTTAAAATGTGTTCAAGCAAAAATATTATATTACATTATTAGAAACCATAAATTGTATATCATTGTGAGAAATCTCAATTTGTTTTGTGAAAAATTATAATGCTATCTTTTTTTGTTGCAAAAATTGAACAAAAATAAGTATAAATAGAAAAAAAAATCAAAATTCTTTTATATCTTCTTGAAAGATTCAAGTAGCAATGGAGATTAGTGAGAATTTTTTTCAATTGGTTCTTTTCTTTCATACACCCAAAACAACAACAACAACAAATACTTTGAAGTGAAATTCAATTATTTAATCAATTTATCCTTTTATTTAATTGATGTATAAAATTTTGATATTTTCTACTACTAGATTTTTTATTTAAGAACTTTTTCCATTAATTTTGATGGAAAAATAAAACTATTGTGGTTTATTAATGCTAAAAGAGGAAATGAAGCTATATCAATTAGGAAATTTAATATAATAATCTATCATTTTTACCATAAATGCAAGATAGAATGATGAAAATAATTTTATAATTAAATTTAAAATCCATTTACAAATGAAAAACACACCATATTATGCCATTTGGATTTTAACATTTCCAACTTTCAATTTCAATAACTCTATCAATTTTTTGAATTTTTTGAAATGAAATAGAGACAAAACCTATTAAGCTTTATTTTCTTAGTTTGAATCAAATTTCAAAATAACTTATTTTTAAAGTTACAATCAAGGTTGACCAAGGCGCATCCATTTTTTGAATGCTTGGACCTTAATTTTGAAGCACTTCAATGTCCAATTTCTAAATGGCTAACAGATTGAAACTCAAGTCTCATCCTTGTTATTTCTTGAATAAAAGTCTTCTTAATTTGTGGAGATACTTTGTCAAATTGTTGTCCTATATAATGGTTGGATTTGGTATTATTAGAGTACATATTTTTCCAAAATTATAGATGTGGAAGTATGCCAAGTGGTTGACCAAGCCCAAATTGTATTTACTTTACTTCAAAGCTGAATTTACAAAAATGAGGTCATACATGCAAAGAACACAAAAATTTCAAAAAAACATGGTGTAAAGAAAATCTTATTTTCAATTTATTCCAACTTGCTCTCAAAAAATAATAATATTTTGTTTGTAATTGAATTTAGAAGGAATTCTGAAATTTTACTTTCAAAATTTGTAAAAAAATATAGGTGATAACATTGGTGAATCTAACTATGTGGATGGAATCTAAAACTCAAAATCTTTAGAATTCATTTGTATATTCCAAAATATTCTTCAAAATAGTATTTTATGATGGGGGTTTTAAATTGTGAATTTTTTAGAAAACTCTGGACAATTAGGGGTTATAAGGCTTAAATGTGCCATTCAATTCTCATTAGATTTTTCTTTAATTTAAAAAAATTAGAAATACAAAATATTAGAATGGATGAAAGATTGTTTCATTGAAAATAGAAATTTGAAATTTGAAAATGGTTTTCCAAGTGCTAGGCAAAAGAGATGTTCAAAACATTTATTTTTCTACAATATATTGTCCTTGACAATATCCATTTTTACCACATTTGTGTCTATGTTTTCTTTATATTATATTTACAATTGGAAATAAATAAATGAGTTTCAAAGTATGTGAAGCCATAGCCCCTTTGCATCTTCCTATTTATTTTTCCACCTTGTAGAGTACACACAGTACAGTACATAGTGTATTATAAAACCAAGTTTGTAATTCATATATTTAAAAAAGACAAGAGAATTCAAACTTTCACGGTGCATATCGTATACATATTGAACTCCTAAACGTCCAAAGCCCTCTCTACATTGGGTAGATATGCAAATATGTATCATAAAGGGAAATTAATTTCACATTCTTAACTTCATGTACTTATTTTCATCAAATTTAGGTCCAAGACCATTTACTTGTTCTCTTCTGCATCCATGTCATGGATCAACTTTATAATTGAAGCGGGTTTTTTTTAATGGTCACCTCCCTTTTCAAAAAACAAAAACAAAAACAAAAACTTTATAATTGAAGCCCTTTATTTCTACACCTGGGCTATGTCAAACCAAGGTTTGGTAGGCTGCAACATCCAACCCCAGCATCCTACCCATGAACACAGTTGCAAGTTACATGCATAATATTATGTACCTTAGAGCATCTCCACCCATTCATGGCCAAGCTCCCAGCTTGGCGGTTGGGCGGGGCCGGCCAAGAAAAGGTGGGCCACCGCTAGGCTGGGGAAAGACAAAAAGTGACCGGTCATGGCACAAATGCCTCCGCAAACGGCAGTTCCCCGTCCCCATAAGTTGTTGACTTTGTATGCTTACTCTCTTCCCAAGGAGATGCCGGACTTTAAATTTTGTCCAATTGCCGAGGCAATAAAAGGGAGTAACAAGGTTTCCTTGGTTGCCCTGAAT
The DNA here is from genome assembly GCA_951230915.1 of Antitrichia curtipendula. Lineage (NCBI taxonomy): Eukaryota > Viridiplantae > Streptophyta > Bryopsida > Hypnales > Leucodontaceae > Antitrichia > Antitrichia curtipendula. The sequence goes on along the minus strand of OX579639.1, from coordinate 7,874,442 downwards.
TTTTTTTTTTAATTTTATTTGAATCAAATGAAACGGGGATTTCATTGCAAAAGAAAGGGAACAACACACACCGCCACCCGTGTATTGTTTTTGTTATCAATGGAAATTATCTATATATTTCAAGGATAAAAAAAAAGGTAGGAAAGAATATAATGAAGTACAAAGTTATAAGTAATGCCAGTCTCCTTGAAATGGAATTTATTTCACTTGCTTCCAAAAAAGAAAAAGAAAAATGACAAGGAAGATTTGTAATTATAAAGAACTAAAATTGACATTAACTTGAAATGACTTTTTCTTTTTTTTTATAAAAGATTTCAATTTAAGATTTTGTATTAAACCAAGATAATGTAAGTAGTAAAAATGTGCTCTAGGTGTGCTTGAGGTAGACCTCGAGGTAGTCCTGCAGCACATATCAAGCACACCTCAAGCATTTTTTGTTATTTTAAAAAAAATTTGAGAATAATTTCTTAATTTTCTAAATTTTTTACCATTCCAAGGCAATAAAAATAGTGGAAATGTACTCTAAGTGTGCTTGAGGTCTAATTTATGCATACTTAAAGCAATTTATGATTTTTATTTTTTTATTTAATAAAAGATTTCAATTGAAGATTTTGTTTTAAATCGAGGTAATGTAAGAAGTGAAAATGTGCTTGAGGTATGTTTGAGGTAGACCTCAAGCACACCTCAAGCATTATTAGTCATGTTTTAAATTATAAAAAGAGGTATTTAGTTTTTAGTTTTTTCTTCATTGGAAGGCATTGAAAAATGGTAGAAATGTAATCTAAGTATGCTTAAGGTCTACTTTAAGCACACTTCAAACACTTTAGGTTTAAATTTAGTATTTTTATTAAAAGATTCCGCTTTATTTTCTTTTTAAATTGAAGGTAATGTAAGTAGTGGAAATGTGCTTGAAGTGTGCTTGAGGTAGACCTCAAGCACATCTCAAGCACATCTCAAGTATTTTTATTTTTATTTTTAAAATTTTTAAAATAATTCTTAGTTTTTTAATTTTCCTTCATTCCAAGGGAATGAGAATAGTGGAAATGTACTCTAAGTGTGCTTGAGGTCTACTTTAAACATGCTTCAAGCACTTTAAGATTTTTGGTATTCTTCTTATACAAGACTTCAGTTTAGGATATTTTCTTAGACCAAGGTAATATAACTAGTGGAAATGTGCTTGAGATGTATTTGAAATAAACCTCGAGCGCACCTCGAGCATACCTCGAGCATTTTTTGTTATGATTAATTATTATGAACAAAGGAATATATTTTTTTGATTTTCATTCATTGAAAGGCAATGAAAATGGTAGAAATATACTTTAATTGTACTTGAGGTCTACTTTAAACATACTTCAAACACTTGTGCTCACACTTTACAAAAAAAATTGAATTCAATAGAACTTAAAAAAGCTCATAGTGTGTTTGAGGTGTGCTTGAGGTCTACCTCAAGCATACTTCCACAATTGACATTGTCTTGAAATTTTTTAAAATTCAAAAAAAAATTCAAAGAGGTCAATTTGAAAATGAAACTTAAAAGTGCTCAGTGTGCTTGAGGTCTACTTCAAGCACACCTCAAGCACACTTCTACAATTGACATTTTCTTGAAATTAGAGAATTTTTTTTAATAGAAGTTCAATTTGCAAATAAAACTAGAAAGTGCTTAAAGTAATATAGCCTTTTCGTAAATTTAATATGTGAGAAAATTGAAAGTGGAAACTTTTGTTGTGGACTTACAAGGGGTCAATTTTTTTGAAGTGTAATGTGGTTAATTTGATTTTAATGTGAATTCTTGATTATTTATTCGTTTTTGAAAATGAATTTTGTTTTTATTTTTTTTAATCTACAATTAAAGTAAAGTCTGGTTTAGGTACAGATTAGATTGAGGTCTTGCAAATCAGGTTGCCATTGGAAGCACCCATTTATCATTGTGGCAATGGCCCCCAGCAATGGCTTGCGGCATTCTTGAATGCCGAACACCAAAGGCAAGAACCTCGCTATTTATCTCCCTGCAGCTTATCTCCCCGCAAATACGTTATTTTTAAACTTTCCCAAATTCCCAAAACCTGACAACTTTTATGTAAAGTCTGCCAACTTGCGGCTAACTTGTGAGATTGACTTTGGCCGTGAACTTTGGCCGTGAATGGGTGGAGATGCTCTTAGAATTGAACATTCTTCATTCTTTTAACTCTAGCCAAATAGCATATTTGTATAAAACTAATTTTATGCACATTAAATTATAAACCAAAAAATAATTAAAGAGGTTAGGAATTAAGACAATGAAGAATCTTTTTATGTAAATGTGCTTGAAATGCAATTAATTCACATGCAAAGGAACATTACATACAGTTTTAGATACAATATTTGGGCAACTGCATCTTATTTTTCAACCAATTGAACTTTGTGAACTTCCTACAACAGTGTTTGACAAATATTTGGCAAACACTAATCATAAGGTAGGCACCCCCAAAATGGCACTTGACCTTAAAGCGCCATCTACAGGTTGTGTACATTTCCAAAATCAGTTATGTACCTATTTGGATGGAGCGCTTTCAGAAACAAACTTTGACCCTTAATAACTTTTGCATATGATGTCCAAATGCCACGTTCTTTGGTGCGTTGGAACCTCCTTTCACTTGCCAACAAGAATATATGAAAATTTGACCAGTCTAATAGTAGTAACTAGGCTCAGTAGCAAAAAGTGGCGGTTTTGGGTGTACCCACCTTAAGTTTTACATCATCCATGGAGGTGAATAAAGTATGAATGATATTTCAATCCTTATAGAGAGGGCTTACAAAATTTTCTCAAATACAAATAGATTCAATTGAAAAAAAGTAGTGTAGTTATAGTCACTTGTTGTTAAAAAACATAGTGCATGTCTAAGGCTGTCTTTTGAGTGGATAGTGAGACTTTGTGTGTCACTATGCACCATGACAAAAAAAATTTACCCCACCCCACCCCTTCTTATAATTTTGGGAGGGTACAAAAGTTTTTTAAATTTTAATTCATCCCATCCCCCTCTTATAATTTTGGGAGGGTGGGATTGCAAACAATCAGTATGGGATAATCTCATACTGTTGTATCCGTATCCCGTTGTCTATATCCATATATGGTTGTATCATATTCGTATTGTATATATCATATTTTGTATGTACATCTGATGGCTATTGATTTTTTTGGGTGGGGGTGGGGGTCGGGGTGGGGGTGAAATGAATCGAACGGCTCTTGATTTTTGTGGCTTGTGTGTGTGTGGTGGGGGACACACACAACTGTGTTGCCTCTTTTCACTGGATTGTATCCTCAGTTGAAATGCATTTCATATTTTTTGTGGCCCGCTGAATTATTTTTTGAGCTTAGTATGGGGTACAACTTTTTCTTTCAAGCACTAATAGAAATATAAATTATACAAATGGAAAGCTAATGTGTTTCCCTATATTCACAAAAAGTTTCAAAAAATAATGTCAAAAATTAAGATTAGAGGAACTTATTGAATCCTACAATTTTCCAAAGAAAACACTCTGTTTGAGGGGCCAAAAAAATGGATGATTTTCAATTGCCTACAAGTTCAAAACAACCCTTTTGTTGTAAACTTTGATTTAATCTATGCACTTGATTTCAAATGAAGAGTTCCACATTGCAAATTGCAAACCATCTTGTGCAATTGTAATGTCCCTGCTTGACTTTTGTTAAGAGCCTCGGTAGCTGATTCGGCCAGTTTTGAGGCATAGTTGGGAAGTAGAATGCTCCACAAGGAGGAGTGTGGCCGATTCTACCACCGAATTGCTAGGAATGGCTTATTCTGGTGTGGTGTTCCCACTATATTCCCATTGAATTCCCTCAACTCTTAACCCCTAAAACCCCGCTTGTCCCCTTGGGGGACAATTTGGGTTCGCGTAGGTTCCTATTGTCTCAATTTGAAGTGAGTTTTTTTGAGATTTTTTGAAGTTGTGTAGCTTTGCAAGAGCTTTGTGGATATATAGTTTCTGTTTCAATCGGATGCCGGATGAAAAAGTTATGGCACAATGAGCAAGAAATGGAGATTGGCGGGCAGTCCCAAAAAAATTACAAAAGTCAAAGTAATGTTTTTTGAATTTTTTTCCTAAAAGATTATGGTTTTACCTATCCGTAAAGCTTTGATTCATTCTAATTGGACTAGGGATGAAAAAGTTATGGACAATCTTATTTTTTCGGGCAATTTAAGCATCTTCTTGAAAAAAATAAATTTGTTCAACTTTGAATGCTAATATCTTCCAATCCGTATGGTCAAATTTGATGAAATTTTTACTGCATGATCTCAGACAAGTTAAGTACAAGATCCTATGGTTAAATTTCCAAAAAACCAAAAAAATTGGTTTTCTTAAGTGAATACTACAGAAGTGGTAGTTTTGAGTATTTTTTGGCAGAAAACATCCTCGGGGTTTTAGGGGTTAATATACAAAATGCACTTGCATTGGCGTGTTCTCTAGTACGTAAAATGCATTTTTAAAATGGGCACTTGATGCCCATTACCAAACGAATTGCAGACAAACTCACACATGGAGACCAGGAGGGGGATACCGGGGGTATAAACTTGCAACAACTACACTGGGGTATTTCCTTACACACCAAAATCCCCAAGTAACATCTTCAATGCTAATATGGAGTCCATACAGTGATAATATGGAGGCAACATTGCCAAAACAAATTAAATATAAATCATATAATAAAAGATCACATTGACATCCTTGCAACCTCGATTTGCGTCCTCAACTTAAGGTAGACAAGCCTATTACCACCCTGATTTGCAATCTAACTATGTTGGAGTCAACTTCAATGGGGTCACCTATTTTTCAAAGGAGTATGCATGTTTCACAAATCAAACCCAAGTGGAATTATAATTTTCTAATGAAAATTGAAGTTTTTATGAATTGTTGAAGTTGATTGCCCTGAAATTACAAATCCGCCCATGGATTAATTTATAAAAGTCAGATCAACAACCCATTACCACCATAGATTGTATCTATGAGTACTTGGATATCCACCAATCAATGGCAGACACGTTACCCAAGCTGAAATCAATGAACTGATTTTGTCAAAAAAATAGATGGACTTAGATGAGTTTCAGGATGGTAATGGGGCCAAAAGTAAGATGTTGAAAATAGGAAGCTGGCGGGAATAGGCTGGTTTACCTTATATCCCTGACACTTGTTTGACCATCAACAACATTGGAAAAGACTTGTAAGAAACTGCACAATTGAATTTCTTTTCTTTTTGGAAACAAATGAAAACGAGCTTCATTGCAAAGGATAAAATTACAAGCCCAGCCAGCCACAAGTGGCCTGGCCAGGGACGACGACAAGACGCGGACTGGACGACGCAGGGACTAACGGAACCACAATTGAATTTAAGATTACTCATTTCTTTCTGACAATTTTCAAATTCTTTCGATCTTGTCAATTCCAAAAATGATTTTTTTTCTTCTTCTTCTCATAAGCGCTTGGCTTTGGATTCAAAATGAAGCTGTTGAACTCCCCACCAACATGCTTCCATACACTGCAATTCACCAGGGCAGAGTTCATATTGCAATATAAAATACCTCACAAAATCATTCTAACCAATAGCTTTATGTTTGAGATCACAGAAGTTCCGTCCGAGTAATCAACAACAAAACATGATCATCATAAACACCAATGGTCTTAGTTCAAAAGCAAAAGCATTGTTTCTAAAAGTAAAGGCATTATTTCTTTAAAGTAAAAGCATAGTTTTCAAAGTAAAAGCATAGATTCTAAAGCAAAAGCATAATTTTCAAAGTAAAAGCATAATTTTCAAAGTAAAAGCATTGTTTCCAAAGTAAAAGCATTGTTCTTGTGTATCATGTATAAATAAGAAATCGATCTAATATTAGAAATATGATTTACTCCTTTGTTTCATGACCTTTCTTTGTTGAATTTTCTTATGCATTACATCTCATTAACTATTGAGTAAAGCTAAGGTTTCATTGCTAGGTAAATTCCATAAGCTACATAGCATTTGAAAAGTGTAATTACAAAAATGGCATTTCACTTAGATCATGCCAAATTGGTCAACACAACCTCACAATATATGCTTAAGTGCGGATTCCAAATCCTTAAAGTTTGGCAGAAAGAGGAGAAAGAGAAGGGGGAGAAGAAGAAGGAGATGCCATGGTTGACTGATAAAAAAATTACACAATACTTGGCCTACCTCAACCCCCAAGCTTTGGCGGCCAAACGGATTCGTTTTCCATTTCGGACGAGCTGCACCAATTCCCACCTTCGATGGCTCTTCTATCAACATGCAGAAGGCATCAACTATCACAACAAGGAAGCCATTCAATTCTTTCCGAGAGCGTGGAATGACTTTATCAATGAATTATGGCTGGGTAATGCCCTTGCTCCCACGAAGCCCTGGGGTTCGAAAATCAAAGCTATAACTTCACCAAAAGAGAGCATTTTACAAGTTCAAGACACTGCGTCCTCTTCTTCACAAGCAAAGGAAAATGGGAATTTGAGACTCAAAATTCCAAATTTAAGTTTGCCCGCAAGTAGAAATATAGTGCACTATAGTAAGAGTAGGTACTATGACTAATAAGCTAGATCAATTACTGATTTCACGTAGAAAAGAAGGAAGCACTAAGGTTGTAAGGTAGTCTGCTCTTAGAATTAGTAACAAATTTTTGAAGTGGAAAATGCAGTGCTCTCTACAAGCAACAATCTTGCAAAGTTTACACTCTTGGTACATTGAAGAAAGCAAAATGTACTGCAATCTCTGTTACTGTGGTTGTTTTTAGTCACTTTTAGAGCACTCTGTGTAGAAGAGGATGCATCAATTAATATTAATCTTATGGAATCAACCTTACCTAGCTGCAATGAATTCTTTTGCAATCCTTGTCTATGTGTTTCAAGAAGAAGGAAAAAAATAAAAATAAAAATAAAAATTTGCAATCTGCCTTCCCCTTGTGACCTAGCTTGCTCTTGACTGTGAGAGTTGCTAGGCTGGTGGCCTGGGTCTTTGAGTCGGCTTTGAGGTTGCTTGCTTGTTAGGCTTTTAAACAAAATTTAGATAATGATAAAAATCTTAAAAACTGTCCAAATTTTGAAATTGGTGCTTTTGTTTCCTTTGCCAAGGCTCTGTCCTTTGGTTCATTGTAGTTTTTTTTTGCCTATCAATGGAAATCGGCCATGTGTTTCAAGAAAAAAATTAAAAATTTGCAATGTAGATAGTAGGCAATGACTGCCTCTTTTGGGTGCATTTTGTGACAAAAGTGTCACAATGCACCCAAAATACAATTTTTTAAATTAATTTTCTGGTAACCCCCAGAATTTCTTGAAATTAATTTTTAAAATTTAAAATTTTCATTCCCTCCCCCTTCCCCCTGCCCTCTTGTAATTTTCATTACCTGCATACATATCCAACATGAATATTACATATAAACTTTACATTTAATACATGTTATGTTGTGTCTGTATACTGTGTCTATATCTACAATTTGGTTACACAATGGTACAATTATGTTTATGCTTTTTATTTAATAATTCATCCAATCATAAGATAATTGGTGGACACTATATTTATAAACTTATAACTTTTTCAAATTATAATAAACATAGTGTCTACCACATGTTCATTATAAAAATAAAAAATAACTTAAAAAATATATATCTTACTACTAAATTAAGTAGTAAAACAAAGTTTACAAATATTAATCTTTGACATAATACACCTTTTTAACCCCTAAAGTTCTATGCCTATGTTTTCACCAAAAACACTCCAAAACTGCCATTTTTAGTACAAGTACCAAATTTTTGAAAATAATAAATTTTTGACACATGTAACCGCAGGATTTTATAGTAAACTAGTTTTAGAAGATGACGAAAAAATTTCAGAATTTTTCACCATGCGGATTGGAAGATATTAGCATTTGAATTGGCAAAAATCTTTTTTTTTGTCCCTGCGAAAAACAGGGCAGCTGCACTTCACAAGGTCACATTTGTATGAAAAAATGTCCAAAATGGTGGTGCATCTTTCAATTATTTTTTCCTGAACAAGTTCTCTACATGCTTAAAAATTTTCAAATCATTTGATATTGTACAACATATACGAAAAAAATAGTAAGTAGCAAGAAGTAGAGAATGATCCAAAATACTAAATTGTTAAGAATTTAATTATGGAATTGAAAAATGTAAATCTCAATGGTTGTAATGTTGTAATAAACAACCTACATCCTATGAGAAAAAAATTCAAAAAATATTAAAAATTGAGTTAAATAAACAACTTCAAAGTTTATTTCAGAGTAGAGAATCTTTAACTGCCCGCAAACTAAAAATCCTCATAACTTTTGATTCATTGGTTGAAATGGAATGATTCAAAGCTTTCCACGTATATATCACTCTAGAAAACCAATTTCAAATTTTTATTTTTGAAAAAAGTGATATTTTCTGATCTGCCCGGACTGCCCAGTTACAAAAAAAAATAACATATTTGGCCATAACTTTTGACTTCTATTTCCAAATGTCATGAAATTTAGTGCATATGAAAGGTACTCCTCGCGCCCACCTTTTATTAAAATTTCAGCCAAAAATATGAAAATCTCCAGTCACAAGTACCTGCCCAAATTTTTTATACTGCCAAAAACCGCATGTTGGTCCTTTAGGGGTTAAAGCACCCTTAGAATGGAACTTGTTTATTTTGTCCTAATAAAAAACCATTTGGTTTCATTATTGCGCATAACTTGATTTAGACAAGGCAACTTCTGCAAAACAATGACAACGAAGCACATACATAGCATTAAGCAATGCACACCTTCACCTTTTTATACATAAAGAATAAATTGGACAAATATATTTCATTAACTACGCTATTTCTTCTCAAATTTTAGTATATTTCTATGATAATCAATCACATATCTACTCTTTGCAAACCATTGTTATATTTTACACCTGCTTCATTGGAATTTTGGCATTCTTGGCATACTTGGATTGAGTTTGAAAATCACAAATTAAAATACAAGATGTTTTAAATTCAAACAAATAATATTTCAAGAATATAGTTAGAATATATTTAGAGTGGTGTAGAATTTACTTGAACTATTCCACGTATGTTATAGCCCTTTTAAATACCCAGTAAAAGTTTTTTTTTTTTTTTTTTTGTTTAGAAAAATGATTCCTTCAAGAATTGTAAAAATCTCACTTTAAAGCACTTTCTGCAAAGTACATTTGGACATTCAATATTTCAAAAACAAGGACTTCAATTTTTCCACAACTTCAAATAGATGAGAAGTACAATTCTTTTATGACTAAATAATTATGTTTGTCTACAAAATTGATGACACTGTTTGTAAATGGTCCATGTTAAGACATATAAAGAAAATTGAACATTCATGATTGATTAGCACTTTAGGAACTTTTGGCTCCTCCAAAAGTGTCACTGGAAAAGCATAACTTTTAATCTACATTTTACTATACTAAATTTTTTGTACAATTATTGACTATTTCTATAATTGACCATGCATTGATGGATAGCTAGCACTTGTCAAAACAAAAGTTTTTGTAAGTTAATAGGTTCAAGAATACATGATTCTCAAACCATTACAATAGTGCCTTACATTTTTATGCAAATAACTTTGTGCATAATGAAATACATAGTTTTGATGCATTTGTCATCAAGTTTAAGGAACAAATCATTATTGATCAAATTCATGCCTAGGATTTGGATCCACCTTATCCATTTGTACTCCATTAATTATTTGTGGATAACGTTGGTTATAGTCTTTTAAAAAATGTATTTTTATTTGCCCATTGTGCTCATGACTAAATATTTCTCTTATTCTACCTCTGTATAGAGTTCTGTATACCTCATTGTTTAGTATAACAATATCAATGCCAATTTTATATACAAGTCTTTTTAACATCCATTTTTTTTATCAAGAAGTATGTAGTGGTGGACGGATGGATGAACATATACATTTATCTCCAAATGAACTAATGCAGGTGAAATCTATAATTAAAAGTCATCAGAAATAATAAGTTTTGTATATAGTAAAAAAATAATAATATTACATATGGATTAATTTGATTCATGTTTTAATTCTCTAAATATATCTAAAGTGCCATTTGCATTTCTTTTCTGAATTTGACAAGAGTATTCTTGAGGTTCATTCTTTACATTTATGTTCAGTGTTCTTTGATTTATTTAGGCCCTACATTCCTATAGTTCCCTTGGATTACCACATTAATTTTAAACAAGCTCCTATAACCTCAATTTATGGATAATTTTTTGAAAGTTTTTCATAAGGTAGAAAACTTATTAGCTTTGAAAATATTGATTTGATTAGGTTTTATTTAACTTCAAAGTATTGTCAACATTAGAGCCTTGGACATTTAGGGATTATTACAGTAGATGTGCATACAAATGTCCTCTACATACGTACGCAATGAAATTTCAAGAACTCGTCACCAATTGTTTTTAATTAAATATTATATAAAACAATGAATATTGACTCAAAAAGTTCACAGTAGACGGAGTTTTATTTTTCATAACTTGAATTTGGTATGCTTCATTGGGACTGCGTAAGAATTGAGTATCAATTACGGAAGACAACAATTTGTAGTTTTGTTTTTCACTAAGTACATTTTTTGAATATAAAAAAAGGCAATTTTTAAGATTATTATCAACTCTATTGTATAGTTTAGCACAATTGTTGAGAACCAGGTTTTGGGATAAAGACAATCCTTCCCAAATCCAAGAAGGTGAATTTAAGGCTTTCTTTTTTGGCTCCCAATGCCAGATTGCGCAAGCAAAAAACAATCAGGCTAGAGAATGGTAGAAAAATGCCATTTTTTGGGGAAAATATCACCAAAAAATTTAAAATTTAAAAAAATCTTGGATGAAATCGCAAGATTGTGGAACCAAACCAAATTATAGACATGTGGTATGTGCTAATGTGATATTTTCTATCCAATATGTGTATGTTGGGTGGGAGAATATGGGCATTTCCATTTTGATGTGACAAAGGAAGTCCGCTGAGCTGTGTCGGCTTACTTTGGCGTTGTTAGGGTTTGGTGGAGGAGGGCTGTGGGTTACGGTATTTCTCACCCTTGCATTTGTTTGCTGCAGGGAATTATACCTCGTTGAAGGGACTTAAACTGTGCATGTCTTCCTTAGCATCATCTTCGTCTTCTCCGGTACGTTGCTCAACCCTGGTGTGCTTGAATCTTTCCTGAATTTGCTTCAGTTTGCTTTCTATCTATGTTTCGTGGTACTTTGGAATGCTACAGTTCACGCTGGTCTTATCGATTTGAGCTTCAGTTTTCTTCTTTTTGAAAGCATCTATGGTATCTAATGTTGAGCGCTTCATTCGTTACTGGTGGCAGTATTGAAGATGTGATACGGGCAGCTTCAACAAATCCTCTGCAGCAACGACATTATGTACAGAGTCGCAAACTGATTTGCATTGAATTTGCAAATTTTCTGGCAAAAATGGGGCAAGCTTAAGAAAATAGTGGTGCTGGGAAGTTGATAGATGTAAGTTGAGAGGACTTGTGAAGGGGAATCTTGAGACTTAACCCTAGACCGCCCATGGCCGTTTTGGATAAAAAAACATCCTAGCTTTTCAAGTGCTATAAATCCAAATGTGACTAAGTAATAAAGATCTTAACCGTACAATCATGTAGTACACATGTTTTAAATGTCATGGATCAAATTTGAAGTCATTTGACCGTGTAGATTGCAAGATTATAATGTTTTAGTGTTGAAATAGAATGCTGAACTTTTCCTAAAAACACCTTTAGAGGCCAAACTTGATTTCTAAACCTAATCAAATGAAAAAACTTTAAGGTACAAAGTGATTCAAAACCAGGATACAAACACATTGGTGAAAAAAAATATCATTCAATTGACTCAATGTGTTTGCAAAATGGCTTGCAAATGTCAAAAATAGGCAAGAAAAGTTGCAAAAAACACATCTAGGGCTGAACCTCCTTCTACTAAAATGCTTCTCAGTCATTCATAAATTCTTGGATTGATATGAAAATTTAGCCACACAAACTAGACTAGTATGTGCAACTTTTACAAAAACAATTATTGAAAACGGACATTTTATGAAGAAGATACAAGCCGCCGAAGTTCATAGTAGTCCATAAATGGCGGGATTTTGAATTTTGAATTGCTCCCAAACATTCAAAACAACTTGGATTGACATGAAAACTTCACCACAGTAACTAGAATTCAAGGGAAACACAACCCAACAAATTTTATTGAAATCGAACATTGGATGAAGGAGATACAAGACCCCGAAGTTGCAGCCATGAAGTGCACTTTGGTGAATCAAATTGAGCCTGTGAACTTTGATTGGCTTCCAGAAAATCATTACCTCTTGGATTGATCTGAAATTTTTACCACACAAACTAGAAGAAAAGGCGCAACTTTCACAACAAGTTTTATTGAATTTGGACATTGGATGCAAAAGTTACAGTACTTTGAATTTAACTTAAAACTATGTGAGGACACTTTTTGTCCTCTTGGGCGGTCTAGGGTTAAGGTAGCCACCCTCTTTCCGATCACTCTCCCATTTCCTATCAATAGACTGATCCATTTGTAACCATAGCTTTATAGGCCATTTGATTCTTATTTGATTCTTCTGTAATGAATAACACATTGGCACCTAATAAAGTTGCCATTGATCAAGAATGGGCTTGCCTATTGATCGGAAATAGGAAACCCTAACTTTTCCACTTCTTTAATTTTTACTAATTCTACACGTGATGAAAAATTACCAAAAAATGGCAATCTTTCTTATTCCTATTTCCTCGTTGGAGAAAATTTTCTCCTCCACCATTGCTCAATCACACATATGCTGAAATGCTTAAGTGATCGGAAATAGGAGATCTACCTTACTGATGCAATCGGTTTGAGTCTTGCCATCGGAATATCGCCCGCCAGGGGCTCCGTTCCTCTTGGGGCATGAGATGCTGTAAGGAGCTTTCCAAGCCCTGCCCGTGAAGTTTGCGGTTCTCGGGGGTTTTCTGACGTCGACGTATGATTAAGAAATTGTATTTAATATGTACATAAGAAATGCACCTGCTAGATTATGAAATTCTACTTATTATGTACATGCACAAATCTTGTTACGAAGTATCAATTTAGAATCTACCAAATTCTGAAAATATTGTGAATCATGTTTTCCCTAAATTCAAAATCTACCAAACTCTCAGTGTTGTCCCAAACTATCAAAATGAAACCTACCGAAGTGTCAAAAAAATGTCATTTCAAAAGGGGGGGTTGAAATGACATTTCTCCAAAGCATGGTTGAAATGACATTTTTCAAAAAATGTCATTTCAACATGTCATTTCAACCACCCTTTTGCACTAGTGCTTGAATATTACTATATTAGTACTATAATACTGAAATTGTGACTCCAGTTGTTAAGAGTTTGATTTTGATTCAAACTGAATTGTAGACCCGCTTCTATTCAAGAATGTCGGGTTAAAAATGCTCAATTCTTTGTTTTCTCACTTTAAATTGTTGGTCTTCTCAGGATTGTTGTAGTGCTGATTAATTCAAAGCCTGTTTATTGAAGAGTTGTAATCCAACAGTGGTGAATTTATTTGAGGATGTAGTTTGTAATAGAAATTTGGACGGCTACCTGAAGTGAGAACTCCAACTAAAGATATCATTGTGAAGTTTGGATGGCCAAAAGATGAAAAGCTTCCATGAAAGATGTCAATGAGAAGGTTATAATAAGTTGTTGTTTTTATCACGGAGGGGCTATTGAAACCCTCCGAGAATTGAATTTCTACACTTGTTGATGGATGCTCAATGTTTAAGGTAACTACATCTGATTGTGATGTATTTGTAAAACCATCTAGATTTTTGCCTAGAATGTAAGCCCTATGAAGATGAGAACCTAGGTCGATTTTGGATGCACCTATTTTCAACACCTTGAAAATTTATGGTTAATTCATGCGCTGTCCAAAAAAACACATGCAAAAAGAATCTTGAATCCTCTTTGGACTTCCAACAAGGTCCACAAAATTTATACAATTTAATAATAGAAACCATGCTCAAATGCTTGCCTGGATGTCAGTAGGTACAACTATCTTAACAATCTTTTTGGTACTTTGTTTATTGTTTAGTTTAGTATCACATCTCACAAATTCAACCATATGACTCAATCTCGCATTTAATTGTTTCCAAATTTAGCTCACATTCATGATTATGGTGTCAAATTTTAGTTTGAGAAGGCATGTAAGGTGGGTTTTTGGCTTTGTTTCAATGGTAGGTGGGGTTGCCACTGTGCAGTTTTTAAATTGTACAATTGTGTCTTGCGTTGTAGATAATTAGGGTTCTCATCTTCTTTTGAAGAAATTGCATTTGGAGAGTTGTGGTTTGAATATAGGCGCTGCCAGTGTCCACTGTTTCAATTTTCAGATATTTCTTGCTTCCTAGGTTTTTAGGGTTGTACTTTTCGTTTGTTGAAACAACATTTTAAGAAATTGCATTTGATATTCCTGGTTTCAAAGTACATTTAGGGTTTGCAGTGTTTGAGTTGTTCAGTTTTGTTCTTCTGTATTTTTGTGATTAAAGTTTTGATTTTCGGTTTAAAAAATTTCACGTGGAGAGACTTGTGCAGAGATTTTGAATTTTTGTTTTAATGGAAACTCATGCTGTGGATTTGCAACTGTGCAAGTGGGATATAGGGTTTAGGTGGTTTAAGAAGCAATTTGCTGATTGGTGTTAACTATTTTCTCCTCTCGTCCGTTCACCCGGCCACCGGGTCTGTAAACAATCCTACCACCGTGTTTACGGTGATACGGTCCAACCAGCATTTACCGGGTGACGCTGCGTCTCTCCCCAAGACCTTCATATTGCATAAAGTTGCATTCTTTTGCATCATGGACCTTCATATTGCCTAAAGACGCTTTTCCTTGAGTTCCTTCTGCTCTCCGTCGTTGGTGCTTTTGCTTTCCTTCGTTGCCGATCTGCAAGCTCAGGTTCGTTTGGTTCGTTCTGTCTGTATTATTCGGATTCTTCAGTTCTTTTTTTGAAAGTTTTGATTTATTTTCAATGATTTTCATGCAATAGTTGGCGTGGCTTGAAAACCTTAGGGTGAGGAATTGTGTGTCAATTTAGGGTTGCTTGTATTGGTGTGTGCACCTTAGTTGAGATTTCTTGGTTATGCTTACTGCGGAACTCGAAGAGCCTAGAGAGATTGTTTTTTCGCGTTTGGAGGTACCCTAAGGTGGCATCTGGAAGTGGCGTTTTGAACTTATTTGGACCATTTATAATGCAGTTCTTTAGACCAGTGTCGACGTGGCTGGAAATCGTGGCGAAAGGAACTACGTGTGTTAGGGTTGGTCTATGCGTCAGTGTCCAAGTTTCGTGGTAAGTGTGTGTGTGATTATGTATTCGACTTGTCTCATATTCTATTTAATCGTGTGTCGGTTAGATTATTTTAGTGATTTATAGATTTGTTTGCGTTAGATTTATTCCTGACTATGTCAGGAAGTTTGTTGACAATTTAAAAGTATCATTATAGGTTGGATGTTTGGATTGCTTTGTCTTGGCTATCTTCTGTTTCTGAGTGGTTAAGGAAGCATTCCGGGTTCATTAGATTTCAGGAATCGTATTGTTGGTTTGTCTCGGAATTCGCTGGAAGGCTGGCTTAGAAATTTATACTTGTTGTTTTGTAGTACGATTTTTTTGGAGGATTAGAGTGGTGGAATTTTCGTCTGCGTTACAGACTGTGGGACCTAAGAGATGATTGGAGTCTAAGGGTAGCTGCTTTTCCTGCCGTACTTCTCAGTATCAAGCCTGTCGTTCTTTTTTCTTGGTCTTTTGTATTCTAGTTTGTATGTTTTTTTCCCGTCTTGGATTGTTCTGGCAAAGTAATTTCGCAGTGAATACGGGTTGATGGATCTTTCACCTTTGGGGTATATCACTAGAACACATGTCCTTATTTTAATGTTTATTTTATGTTGCATATTGTAGAGAGATAGGCGGAAGATGGCGAGCAGTAGCAGTAAGAGTATGACAGATATTGACATTCACTACTTGAAGACCTCGATGAGTACAAAACAGACGGTATTGTCTGACCATCTTTTGTTGGAAGATGTGCAAAAACAGGTTTTCAATCATGGTGTTAATCATGCTCGCGAGTCATTGAATTTGAAGAGTGGTGAAGGGTCTTTCAATTGCAAGTTCAGCTCTCCCGTGCATGCAACCATGAAGTGCAAGATTTCGATGGGGATGTCTTCATCAGCCTAAAGTTGGCAGACAGTTGGAAGAACTTTCCTACGTAGTTGGGCAAGGCAAAAAGCGCACACGAGTCTTTGGTTGATTCTCAATTGGCTGAGTTGCAGCTGAAGTCGTCACCAAAGAAGGTGAAGAGGGTGTCATTGAAGGAGGTGAAGAAGAAGGAGGTGAAGGAAGTGTAGATTGCTCAGTTGCTGGATAAAATGAATGTTCTTGAAGAATCGAACAAGGCGATGAAATCCAAGATGAATGCTCTTGAAGAATTAAACAAGGCAATGGAAGAGTCGAACGAGGTGATGAAATCCAAGATGAATGTTCTTGAAGACATGATTGACGAACTTGAACGTCCAGAGGCAAATCACGTCCAAAAATTGGACGTCTGAACGCAGCGTCCGCGGATGCAGCGGGACATAGTGATCATCGTCCGTTGGACGGCAGCCGCCGAGCGAGCGGACTGGCCAACGGGCTAGTGAGGCAACGGGGCGGATGGGCGGACAGGCAATCCAATTCCTTTTGAAATAATAGGTATTTGAAAAAACAAAATCTTGATGGTGTGCCCAACATCAAGGAGTAAATTTGTATTACAATGAAAAGTTCAAACAATCAATTGTCATAACATAATGTGTTTATCAGAAGAAACTAAACACCCAAGTCTACATCTTTAATCTTTAAGGACTAAAGCTGGTAATCACTATCTCCTTTC